>JAODAL010028726.1:0-52845 GCA_025379985.1 Phyllomedusa bahiana | reverse complement strand
ATGTAAGGGAGCTTGAATTGGTTGCTATGGGCAACAAAGAAAGTATTAGACAGTTTTTATGCATGTGGTCCTAAACGTTTGGTTTGGGATTAGTGATTTTTTTCTTTCTTACTCCATTTTTTATTTTATTTACACAATGTTCCACACTTTCCCCCACCCTCATTAGGTCAAAAAGACCTTTGGGGTAATTTGTCAATATTTTTTATTGCTGATTTCCCTTGAATCTGGGAATAACATATGGAAAATTACCCTTTACATTTATTCAAATTTGATTGGGCTGATAGATAAATCAGTCCTAAACCCCGGGTGTGGAATCAAAAAAGTTTATGGCTCCCTGCAAGCTGTATAATGGCTCCATCGACCCCAGTATACAGCAATCAGAAAGTCAAGGACAGAGATAAACCATCACTGCCTTCTTTCTAGAATGCCCGGCTGTCACTGACAGCTGCTGCAGAACAGTTGCTGACTTTGCAAAGACATTTAAGTACTTGGTGACTGCCTGAATGTTTATAGTCATTCGACAGCCTGTAATGGGGACTAAGGGAAAAATAGAAAAAAAAACACTTTAAGTTTCATGGGTTGAAATAGTTATTTCTGATGTATTTTTGGGGCTAAAATTTTTTTTTTTGGTAAATGTAAAAAAATTGAACAATGCTTAATTTGTCTTTTCTTTTTAGTACAACCCATTGGCTGAACTGATTAACCATACTAATTGAAAGTATTGGCACCCTATAAAGGAGATGAAGAAGTAGCTGAACCAACTAACCGATATAGTTTGAAAATGTAATATTTTGGGAAGAGAGACAAATTATTGGGGATGTTCCCAAAAGTTAAAAAAATAATTGGGTTTTAAAAGGGGGTTTTATAAAGTTAAATTTGTGTGGGAAGCTTGAAAAATTTTATTTAAACATTTTCCCATTTATCTTATTAAAAATTCGTACCATTTTTGTTTTAGTGCTACCCCTTTGTGATCCATATGTAAAAGTTGTTTAGGGGATAACCATGACAGAGCTCTCATCTTGGTGCACTCTTGACTACTTCTCCTCTTAGGGAAAACAACACTTAAAAGCATTAAGGCATGTTACAGGCTTAAAAACCGAGTTAATTTGGGGAAGGATTTCGCCCCCCAAAATTCCTGCTGCCGTGCGGCAAAGGGGGGGGGGGACGGGGAGCCCCTGGCCCCTAGCACTAATTTTTTTCACGGCGCGTACTCGCCGTAAATAATGTGCAAGTCACTTTCTCCCCCCTCGGCGTATTCACCGAGCGGGGAGAGGAGACGGAATCCATAGTTCTCTATGAGAACTGTGGATTACCGTAATGACTGGGACGGATTCCAGCCGTACTGCAGAGCAAATACGGCGCGCAGTACGGCTGAAATCTGCCCCCAAATAAGCCGTGTGAACGAGGCCTAAAAGCGCTAATAAACAGTCAAGGGGGACATAGGAATTTTTTGGAAAACATTTCTGCTACTTTGGAATACATGCTAAATTTTGAGGTTCTTTGGCAATACCAAACATGTACGGTTTCCATTGTGTCTTGGTACCATAAAAAAATTCTAAACATTCTCTATATTTGAAATTTGCACCGTGACGCCATTTTCTGCGACCAATAACTTTTTGTACTAACACCTACGGATTTGAGTGGGGGATTTTTTTGGGGGGGCTGAAGTGTACTTTTTATTGCTACCAATTTGGAATACATGTGACTTTTTGGATTAAATTTATTCCAATTTTTATGGGACGTGAAATAACCAAAATACCGCCATTTTGGCGTTTGTAGTTTTTTTTTCTTCTACAGTGTTCAGCGTATGGGATAAATGATGTAATATTTTAATAGATCAGACTTTTTCAGACGTGGTGATACCAAATATGTGTAACTTTTTTATTTATTTTTTATTTGTAAAATAGCAAATAAATAGGGTTCCCTCTGGCCTGAAGAAATCTCCGAAGCAACCCTCGGTCCATGATGTTCTTCTCTGGCTCCCACGATCTTTCCTCAGGCCCGAATCCCTTCTAATCAATAAGGAAATTATGTTTTCCCCTGATCATCTTCAAGGCCAGAATTTCTTTTACTGCGAAGACATCCGAGGTGTCGGCCACCGTGGCGGCTGGTGACAACCTCTGGGAATACCTGTTCAAGATAACTGGCTTAAGCAGGGAAACGTGGAAGGAGTTCAGGATCCGCATCGAGGGGGGAAGCCGGAGTTTGTAGGCCACTGGGTTGATCTTCTTCAGGACCACGAAAGGACCGAGGTAGCGGGGGCTCAGTTTGTAAGACGGAATCTTCAGGAGGATGTATTTGGAGGATAGCCAGACCTTATCCCCGGGAGTGAACGAGGGGGGGAGGCCTCCTGTACTTATCCGCTCGTAGCTTCATCCGGGTGGAAGCCTGATGCAGAGAACGCTGAGTGCTGTTCTCAACGGCCTCCAGGTCACGGACCAAGTTGTCCATGGCAGGGACGTCAGAGACCGAAGACAGTGGGAGGGGTGGGCGAGGATGTAGTCCATAAACCACAAAAAACGGAGAAGCGCCGCAGACTCCGAATCCAGAGAGTTGTAAGTGAATTCTGCCCAAGGTAACAAGCCCGACCAATCGTCCTGCTGGGCCGACACAAAGTGACGTAGATAATTTTCCAGGATCTGGTTGACTCTTTCCACCTGCCCGTTGGTCTGCGGATGGTAAGCAGAGAAGTCCAGATCCACCTTAAGCTGAGAACAGAGGAACCGCCAGATTCTGGAGACAAACTGTATCCCGCGATCCAACACAATGTGTTGAGGAAGGCCATGCAAACGGAAGACATTCAGGAAGAAGAGGGTCGCAAGACGAGGCGCAGATGGCAACCCAGGCAGTGGTACAAAGTGCTCCATCTTAGAAAATGAGGCGCAGATGGCAACCCGGGCAGTGGTACAAAGTGCGCCATCTTAGAAAATCGATCAACGATGCCCCAGATGACGGTATTACCAGCAGACAGCGGAAGATCCATAATAAAGTCCATGGCAATATGGGACCACGGGTGGTCTGGAATGGGTAGCGGCAGAAGCAATCCCGCAGGCTTAAGGTGGGGTGTCTTGTTGCAGGCAGACAAGGAGCACGAATCCACAAAGTCCTTGACATCCTTGACAAAGTCAGGCCACCAATAGTAGTGGCTTATAAGCTGGGCCGTCTTTCGTATACCCGGGTGGCCGGCAATCCGAGAGCCATGACCCCACTTCAGGATTCTCCCCCGAAGCGCAGGACGGACGTAATTCTTGCCAGGAGGAATCTGCTGAAGATCCACTGTGGCCGCAGCAATCAGACGGTTAGGTGGAATGATGTGACTGGGAGGAGACTCCTCACCAATGACGTCCGAAGCCCGCGACAGGGCATCAGCATTGACGTTCTTCTCGGCTGGATGGAAAGGGATCATGAAGTTAAAGCGCGAGAAGAAGGGGGCCCAACGAGCCTGCCGGGGATTAAGGCGCTGAGCAGTCTGGAGGTACACAAGATTCTTGTGGTCCAAATAAATAGTAACCGGATGGCGATCCCCTTCAAGCAGATGGTGCCACTCTTCATGGCCAATTTAATGGCCAACAGCTCGTGGTCTCCAATAGTGTAGTTCTTTTCGGCAGGAGAGAACATTTTAGAAAAGAACTCACACGCGGCTGACTTGCCTGAGTCCCGTTGAGAGAGCACCGCCCCTGCTACTACAGACGATGCGTCCACCTTCAGGAAGAACGGTTTCTCGATGACCGAACGAGTCAAGACGGGGGCCGAGACAAAGGCCACCTTGAGCCGGGAGAACGCGTCTTTGGCCGCTTGTGGCCACGACCTAGGATTGCCAGACTTCGTAGTAAGGGCCACAATAGGAGCCGCCAGTGTCGAAAAGTGTGGGATAAACTGGCAGTAGTAATTCGCGAAGCCCAAGAACTGCTGGATGGCCCGAAGACCGGTTGGACGAGGCCACTGCAAGACGGCAGATAGTTTGGCCGGGTTCATTTGAAGTCCCTTGGCAGAGATAATGTACCCTAGGAAAGGCAGACGGGACTGGTGAAATTGGCACTTCTCTAATTTGGCGTAAAGGTGATTCTCCCAAAGACGTCTGAGGACCTGGTACACATGGAGATGGTGGGACTTGAGATCAGGCGAGAAAATCAGAATGTCGTCCAGATACACGACCACGCAAGAATATAAGAGATCCCTGAATATCTCGTTAACGAACCCCTGAAACACCGTGGGGGCATTGCAGAGGCCGAAGGGCATAACTAAATATTCAAAATGCCCGTCCCGGGTGTTGAATGCCATCTTCCATTCGTCGCCCTCCCGGATGCAGATAAGGTTATAGGCCTCTCGCAAATCCAGTTTGGAGAAGATCCTGGCTCCGCGAAGCCGGTCAAGAGCTCCGTGATCAGAGGCAGCCGGTAGAGGTTCTTCACCGTAATTTTATTAAGGCCGCAGTAGTCGATACAAGGACACAGCGAGCCATCCTTTTTCTCCACAAAGAAGAAGCCTGCTCCTGCCGGTGAAGAGGACTTGCAGATGAAGCCCTTCTTGAGGTTCTCCTGTATATAGTCTGACATGGCCTTGGTCTTGGGCACAGACAGTGGGTAAACCCTGCCCCGAGGAGGGCTCGTGCCAGGCAAAAGGGCGATAGGGCAGTCGTAGGGGTGGTGAGGCGGCAAGGACTCAGCCTATTTTTCGGAAAACACATCCGCAAAGTCCTGGTACTCAGCAGGCAGTCCTGGCAGTGGCTTCAAGGGCACTGGGGGAGAAGTGGGAAGCATCGGGCAAGGTGCTACAAGACAACGATGCCGGCAGTCTTGTCCCCGTCGTGTAACTTTGCCCGTTTTCCAGTCTAAGACAGGGGCGTGGCATTGCAGCCAGGGTAATCCCAACAGAATTGCAGACGAGGAATGGGGAAGTACATAGAACACGATCTTCTCGCCATGGAGTGCCCCTACGCACATAGTAACAGGCTCCATGCGGTATTGGATAGTGTCGCGCAGGACCTTCCCACTCACCAAAGAAATCGCAAGAGACTTATTGAGGTGGATCTTTGGGAGGCGAAGCTTCGATACCAGGGCGGCATCTATAAAATTCCCTGCTGAACCGGAATCCAAGAAGGCAGATACTTGAGCTTTCACTCCAGAACTAGAGATGATCTGCACTGGCATGGTCAGACGTGGAGAGGGACAGTTCACAACCAGGGACGCCTCTCCCACGTGCCCTAGGTGTGTGCGTTTCCCGGGCGCGGACGAAGCGGACAGTCCCTCAGAAAGTGCTCCGGACTAATGCAGTACAAACACAGATTCTCTGTGCCACGTCGGGAACGCTCCTGTACAGAGAGTAGGACACGGTCGATTTGCATGGGCTCCTCGCCGGAGTGCTGTGGAGGCGGCAGAGGAGGCTTCTGGAACACCGGAGCCAAGCGTGGAAATCGACGAGGCCGAAAAGAGTCACGTTCCTGGCGGAGCTCTTCTTGTCTCTCGGTGAAGCGTACGTCAATACGCGTGGCCAGGTGGATCAACTCACTCAGGGAAGCCAGAAGATCCTTTGCAGCCAAAGCATCCTTGACCCTGCTAGAGAGGCCCTTCTTTAAAGTGTCGCAGAGGGCAGCCTCATTCCAGGTTAGCTCCGAGGCCAGGGTGCGGAATTGAATGGCGTAATCGCCAACTGAGGAGTCTCCCTGACGCAAGTTCAGGAGTGCGGTCTCTACGCTGACGAAGCCCATGCCGGTTCCTCAAAAACACAACAGAACTCCCTAAAAAAGGCCTGCAAGTCATCCAGCAAAGGATCACCCCTGTCCCAGAGGGGAGTTGCCCATGCCAGAGCCTTCCCGGAGAGCAGATTGAGGACGAACGCCACTTTGCCCGTTCGGATGGAAATTGGTCGGCCATCAGTTCCACATGCATGGAGCACTGCATGATAAATCCCCTGCATAGCTTCGGGTCTCCATCAAACTTTGAGTAAAGCGACAGCCGGAGCTTGGGTCCCACAGAGGCGTGAGAGACGGCAGGTGCAGGAACGGGTGGCGGGGACTGCCGCTGATAAGCGACGAGCTGTTGCATCATAGTCGTCAGTTGGTCTAACTGTGTCAGCTGCTGGGATTGCTGGGCAACAATTTACTTCAGATCTTCCACTCTGGGTAACGGAACCTTGGCGGGATCCATGGCCGATTCCAACTGTAATTGACTGGGGTAGTGAATCCACTGTACCGCCACAAGCGGTGGTAGAAGCCACACCAGGGAGCGGAGTCTAAGTGGGTCCCGTTTTCACCAGAGCCCACCGCAATGCGGGATGGACTTGCCGCGGTGGAATCCACCAGGTCGCTACCCCTGATGTGACCTGCTTGCGGGGGTGGCCAAGGCACAATGCGGTACAGAAACGGCAGGCAAACTCGCAGTCGTGGTCAGGCCAGAAGGTCAGGGCAGGCAGCGAAGGTTCGTGGTCGTTAGACAGACGTAAATGGAACTGGTACATGGAAGAGACGAAACAGAGTGACAGAAGGCTTCCTCGTATAGGTACAGGCACTATGGAATCGGCGACGTCAAGGAAGAGCCATTGTATAGGGTCAGCGGCCGGCAACACCAATTACCGATGCGCTGGCCCTTTAAATTTAACAGAGCCAGCGCGCCGGCGCCCTATTGAGCGGGGACGGGCGCACCGGCTGGCAGATGGCTGCGACGGAGCAGGATCGCGGTCAGGTGAGTGAGAGCGCCCGAGGGTGCGGGTGCGCCTGCGGACCGCGGGGCCACCCGCCCCAAGCGCATCGGGGACAGCGGGGACACGAGCGCGCCCGCAGCCCGGACCACGGGCTGCGGCGCTGCTCGTGACAATAGTGTTCTGTTATTCTGTTTTTTATTAGCAGGATTACAGCATATTCTCCCCCATGAAGGTGAGGAATAGTCAGACAAATTCATTATAGTGTGAAATTTTTCAGATTATGCAGTGGCATTAGGAACAATCTTTATTAATTTCTATATAAAGTATTGAGATTAGTTACTTTCTGTTACTTTTTGTTTTTGGCTACATGTATTTGAATATTTGTCTTTTGTATATTGTTGCTATTTTGTACCTTTCTATTAAAGGTAACATGTACGGGATGTTGATTTAAAGGAGTTGTCTCATTAATAGCTTTCAGCCTCTGTCTGTGAATGGGAGTTGAATTGAGGGGCGTGCTAGCTTCTCTGCCTCTTCCCCCCTCCCTCTTCCCCCCTCCCCTCAGCACACAGGCAGCTATCCGCCCATAACTTCTATACAGCAGGGGGATTGCTGCCAGAGTTAACCCTGTGTGTGCCTGCCTAGAGAGGTCTATGATTGCTAATAGCAGAACAGAGGGGCTGCAAGTGTTCCTATACCCTCTGCTTAGCTTACATATCTCCACATCTCCAGCAACAACAAACAAACCCTCTCAGAACAGAGGCAGGGAAGCTGCAAAGTGTTACTCATGATGTGTCCCTAGTACAGCACAGCATGAACTGTTCACAATTGTATAGTATTATTATAGTTACAGCTCCACAGACATCATGCTTATAGTAACAAACAGGGTCACAGCTGTCACATCTATTGATCAGCCTAATCTCTGCTCAATCTGTGTAGAGAGCAGGAGGAAGCAGGCACACACACAGGGTTAATCCAGGACATAGAAGCCAGAGTCCTCCCTCCTCCTCCCTACACTACAGAAGCATTCTGTGCGGGAGGGGCTCTCTGCTCCGACCTGTCTTCAAAGGTGATGAGTCATTCAGACCTGACAGCCAGTAAGATAAGGATCAACAGGTCAGCTGCTATAGAAATTTGAGAAGCTGATGCACTCCTATGAACAGGGCTAGCTCAAAATCAGTAGGACATTTGTAATGAACATGTATTGCAAAGCTGCTTGTTTTTTAATGATCTTTTAATTAAAACCCAATCATTGTAGCGAGACAACCCCTTTAAGTGTAACCTCATTGAATCCCATGAGGCCTTGAGACAGTGTCTAGGTGATGTGAAATGGACGTCATTTGCCTGCTATGTATTTGTCTTCATTCCTTCCACCTGCATAAGAAAATGTGAAAACAAAGAAAAGTTTCTGCGTTAAAGAGCGAGTGCCATGAATCTCCTCTTTTCTTGGATGATACAAACATCATGACATGGTACAGGAATAATGTACACACCAGGGCTAACCATAGGGCTATATAATAAAACATAGAACAGAGCCAAATGAAACTTTCTACACACTCTCCTTCCTCAATATTCATCTTTAATTGTACCTTGTGTACAAATGGAAATGTCCCCTCTTAATTCTTGGGCCCTCTAGCAGCTGCTATATCTGTTACTCTGTTATGCTCACAAACAACAGTTTCTAGGATTGAAGAAAATCTTTGAAAAAGTCTTTGGCAGAAATAATAATGTAATGTACAGACTTGAATAATTCTTTATTAGTAAGAAATTTTGCACTAAGAATGTATCATACTGAGCATATGTTGTCGATCATTGTAGGTCTATGATGTGGTCTTGGTTTCATCTAACATTTCTTTCCATTTTTTCTCTATTTCTTCTTTGCAATGCAAGAAACTTTCCTCCAGTCTTCTCATTTGGTCAACCAGAACAGGATCACTACTGGTCATTACCATTTCATACACCATCCATGTATTTTTAACTAGTGGAAAATACAATACAAAATGTTACAAAATATTACAAATAAAAACATTACACATATAAAGTAAGCTAGCAAGTATGGAATAGAATTTATTTTATATATGTGTGTATATATACTGTAAATATTTATGTACAAAAATGTACAGATATTTGGCTATTAGTTGAGATTTCAGGATGAACATTTTTCTTGCAAAAAATTAGACCCTCTCTTAACTTTAGATTACACATGTCCAACTGTTTAATATCTCAGTACTTTTTACATGACTTGCTGATCTCTAACACGGAGTTGAATGGCAAAATTTACAACAGGTGTTTGATCTCTGTATCGCCAAATAAATTAAAGGGATCAATTTGAATTGGGATTTAAGCAGTCCTCCTAATCATACTGTTGACATTTTGACATCATGAGACCAAGACAACACCTTACAATTGATCAACAGTACCTCGTCATTGTGAGGCTTCAAGCAGGATGTTCTCAGACAGAAGTTGCCATTGAGCTTAGAGTGTCACAGAGTGTCATCAGTAGGTTGCAACAAAGATGCAGAGGAACTGAAAGAGTCACAGAAAGGCAAAGAAGTGGCCTTCCTTTGGCTACATCACACACTGATGACTGCTTCATTGTAAACAATGCCTTGTGGAACCGGATGATGAATGTTACACAACTCCAAGCATGTTTAAGGGAGGTGAGAGACACCCAAGTGTCACGTGCTAGACAACCTGCCCACACCACCAGGCAAAGACATCATCATTTTGCATGGACCAGGATACATTTACGCTGGACAAGGGACCAGGGGTCCTCAGTGCTGTTCATTGATGAAAGTGGATTCACTGTGAGCAGAAATTATGGCCGCTAACGTCAAGGAGAGCGCTATGCATCAGTCAGGTCAAGTCCCGGTCAGGTACCCTTGCCGGTCGTCTAGCACATAGACCACTCTGATACATAAACAGTTACGAATGGTCTGACGTGACACTTGGTTGCCTTTCACTTCCCTTAAATGTGCTTGGAGGTATGTGACATTCATCATCCGTTTCTGCAGGGCATTATGTACAATGCAGTGGTCATCAGTGTGTGATGTAGTCAAAGGACATCCACTTCTTTGCCTTTCTGTAACTCTTCCAGTCTCTCTGCATCTCTGTTACAACCTCCTGATGACACTCTGTGACACTCTAAGCTCAGTGACCACTTCTGTCTGAGAGCATCCTGCTTGAAACCTCGCATTTGTGAGGTACTGTTGTTCAATTGTAAGGTGTTGTCTTGGTCTCATGATGACAAAATGTAAACAGTATGATGAGGACGACTGTTTATATCCCAATTCAAATTGATCCTCTAAAATTTTGGATGATTCAGGGATCAAACACCTGTTGTGAAGTTTGCTATTAAACTCCCTGTTAGAGATCAGCAAGTTGTGCAAAACGTGATGAAACACTGAACAATTGGACATGTGCATTCTAAAGTTAAGAGATGATATCATTTAGTTAATTTAAAAAAAAAAATTCAAGAAGTTTTATGTTCTTCCTGAAATTTCAACCAAAAGCCAAATATCCAAAAATACTATGTGGGTTCTCTGTTCTATGCATACTTTAATTATTGCTATTTATGCTGCTGTTTCAGTTTCCTGACTTTAGTAGTGGGGACCTATGTCACTTTGTTATGGAGTCCCATAAATACTAGTTACTCCTCTAGGAGAAATATGTTGCCCCTGTGTTTGCACAGGTTTCTATCACATAGTGGGATCTCTCCCCTTTACTACACTTAAAATATACATATACAGAGGCAACATCGGGGCAGTATTGGCAGTACTCCTGTTGAGGGTACTAACCAAACTTGCTTTAGAGAGGGGACCACAAGATAGGAACTGGTAATGGACAGAGGGGCTCATACCCATACTACAGGCAGGAAACTGAAACAGCAGCATAAGTAGCAATAATTGAAGTATGCATAATAGTGTCATATAACAAAGAACCCTTATAGTATTTCTGGATAGCAGAAAGCTGCCAATGTGATATTCCCTTCAGAAAGGTACAGTGTTTTACACCAGTAGGCTGTACTTGGATATCCAATTGAAATCAGTGGAGAGTTCCAACCACCTTTCTGTTCGAAACGGAGGTTTTGGGACCTGAACACATCACACATTGATGGCATATCCCATCAATATGCCATCAATGTGTATTGTGGTAATATCCTTTTTAAGGGGTTTTCTCACTACAGTGATCAGGTTTTAACATGCAGGGAAAGGTAAATGAAGACTATTACCAAATACTTTGCGGCAGATTTATCAATAGAGTCTTACTCTTAGACAACTTAAAGTTAGACTAGACAGTCTTACAATGCGCCACATTTATCATAGTGTTGATAAATCTGGCGCAGGTTAGAACTGTCTAGTCTAAGTTTGTACCATCTTTAAGTTGGCTTACTTTTACGCCAGAAACTGTGCCAAAATTATGGCGCATTTTTGGCGCGTTTAACCCACACCCACTTTCCCACTAAACCACATCCCTTTACGAGGCCACACACCCCCTTTGTCGGATGAGGCACAGCGCCATCTGAAACTGTCTAAAACACATAGTAAATATGGCAAAAAGCTTGTAAGACATTATTTTTGACGCAAATTGAGCTAGTATTCTGGCGCAACTGTCTTGATATATGTGCCCCATTGTTTTGTGGATTTTGCTTTGGCTTCTCTGCTTACCGACCATCTCTCACCACTTCTCCCTGCTCTCTCTTATCTCTCATTTCTCCAAGCTGCTGTCAGTTAGACTGTCCATGGTGAGTCACCTCTTGCAGAATCTTATCTCTAGCAACTTTATTTAACTTTACTTAACTAAATGAGAAGCATTCACTCTTCAGAACTCTGTAGCCTTGTAAAGTACACTTTATAAATTTTCTGCAGTCATGTCACTGTACCAAGAATAGCTAGGAACACAGCTGATATGTCAATCACTGCTATTGACTCGCCTATAGCCTAAACAAGATGTGTGAGTCTAAAGCTGGCTGTGGCTCTGTAAGACTGCATTGTGAGAAAACCCCTTTAAAGGACACTATCACTTTTGTATATATTTATTGTTGTGGATAAAATATATAAGTGTTTACTACCTGGTAACCCACAGCAATGACAATTCCTATCATTATCAGCAGAGGCACCCATGTACATTTCTGAGCGCTACTGTGAATGTTAACATGGTATGTCGCTCAGGACAGTGGATGGTAAACATAAGGCATTTTTTATAAAACATATAATGGAAAAGCGCTTTAATTTTTCATGATTAAGATAGACAGATAAAAAGCCTGAAAAACTTTGAACTTTACTGTACTTCATCAACTGCATAAACAGTTTAGAAGCTATTAGTGTCATATTAGTGCTCCATAATTAGAACACGGCCCCCTTTCTTGTCTAGGCCCTACATATTTATGCTACAACTCAGTAAATATTATGTAGGATACTTACTGACCTTCGCACATACTTGCTGCTAATTACCTACCCTGCAGTTCACCCTAATTGGAACTGCTGTGGTTGTTACCTGATCTTACAACACTTTTGATCTGGAAACTGAGACAAGGAGGGAGCTGAGAGCCAAGATAACAGTATTCAAAGTTCCCAAGTTTTACTACTAGGAATCAGTGCTTGGGGAGGTTAGTTCTGCAGAGGCACCATAGCAATGTATGGCCTGCCTCTCAGGCATTCAGTTATCTGGTTCTGACACTGGGTCTGTTTCAGTAAATTAATAAATCCTTAATGTTTATAAGCAAGATTTACTTGCAGGTTGCATACACTACTGGATATTCTGTTGAACATTCTAATCTACATTGGGCAGAGTAGGAGGAGACTTGAATTACTAGTCATTCACTTCCTCCCTGTTAAATTAGAAATACCAAAAAGAGAGATCAAAAGAGAGATACCATTAATAAATTGAATATCTTAATTAGAAAGTGAATTGAAAGCCTCTAGTATAGAGGCTGTAGAAAGAAGTTGCTAGCTAATAACATACCATGATTACAGCATAGTTGCCAACTTTTGAAAATGGAAAAGCAGGAGATTAAAGAGGGCGGCGCGGCGGCAAAAATTTGCATGGACACGCCCATCTTTTTGTGTGACACGCCCCTTCAAAAGCCACACCAACTCCACCTAACTACATAATGGCTTTGGAAGAAAGCCAGGTAGATGCCCCCCATAACCAGGTAGTACCCCTTACAGGCAGGTAGATGCCCCCTTGTAGCAAGGTAGATGCCCCCTCTGTAGCTAGGTAGATGCCCCCCTTTGTTAACCAGGTAGTTGCCCCCCTTTGTAGCAGGTAGTGCCCCTTTAATAGTCAGGTAGTTGCCCCCTTTAGTAGTCAGGTAGGTAGTGCCCCTTTAGTAGTCAGGTAGGTAGTGCCCCCTTAGTAGCCAGCCAGGTAGGTAGTGCCCCTTTAGTACCCAGCCAGGTAGTTGTCCCCTTTAGTAGCCAGCCAGATAGTTGCCCCCTTTAGTAGCCAGCCAGGTAGTGCCCCCTTTAGTAGGCAGGTAGGTAGTGCCCCATTGTAGACAGCCAGGTAGTTACCCCCATTGTAGCCAGCCAGGTAGTTACCCCCATTGTAGACAGCCAGGTAGTTGCCCCCATTGTAGCCAGCCAGGTAGTTGCCCCTATTGTAGCCAGCCAGGTAGACCCCCCCCCCATTGTAGCCAGGCAGAGCCCCCCCATGTAGTTAATAAAAATAAAAATAATAAATTCCCCCTTCCCTGACCAGGCTCCTGCAGCTCCGTCCAGGGCCTGCCTGTTTCTCCTCAGCGACGCAGGGGGAATGGAGCAGCCGCGCATCATTTCCCCCGCGCCGCTGAAACCCGTATGCACGGCGCGCAGCGGCGCCGTTTCTACAGGGGAGGGAGGGAGGAGGGGGAGCTCCCTCCTGCCTCCTCCCCGCACAGTGAGGACGCGGGCGGGTGAGCGGACCCTGCGCTTTGCTTCCCCCGCCCGTGGGAACAGACCGGCGGCGCCGGAGTAGCGCACCAAACACTACTCGGCGCCGCGGCCATTTTAAAGGACACCCGCCCCTGCTGGCGGTGGGACAAATGCCAACCCCCCCGGGTGGGCGGGGGGGACCCCAAATAGCGGGACCCCCCCCCCCCCCCCCCGCCAAAACCGGGAGAGTTGGCATGTATGGATTACAGCAACATCTGCAAGCAATCTCCACAATGTGAGAGAGGAAGGATGAGGATATACTGTGAACTAGTGGGGTTGAAATGATAGTGACCATGACCGTGCTTTAGCTTCACTATATAGTATCTACAACATGGGACCAAATGATAACCTTCTATTAGTTAACGAGCAGTAAAGAGGTCTGCAGCAATGACAGCTAAACCCTTTTCATCCAATTCCCGCTTTTTGGCGGGGGGGGGGCCCCGCTTTTGGGGGTCCTTTAAATGGCCGCGGCACAGGTAGCGCTGGTGGCTACTCTGGCGCTGCCGGGCCGCCCTTTCGGGGGGGTGAAGCGGCCGCAGGGGCCCGCTTCACGCGCCCGGGTTCCTTTGCGGGAGGGGCGGGAGGGATCGCTCCCTCCTCCCTTCTCCCCCTGATGTACAGCGCCAGTGTGGCCGTCATACAGGTCAGGCTGGGGGGTTACAAGGGCCCCCCTCCCCGGGCAACAAGGGGGCCTACCTTTGGGGGAAAAAAATTTTTTTTTTTTTCTTGGGGGGCTAACCCAAAAAAGGGGGGCACACCTGGCAACAAGGGGGACTACCTGGCTAACAAATGGGGCACACCTGGCAAAAAGGGGGCACTACCCGGAAAAAAAGGTGGCCTACCTGGTAACAAATGGGGGGATCACCTGGCAACAAAGGGGGGACTCCTGGCAACAAGGGGGGTATACCTGATAACAAATGGGGGCATCACCCTGGAACAAAGGGGGCCCCACTGGCAAAAAAGGGGGCACTACCTGGTAACAAATGGGGGCATCATTTGGAAAAAAGGGGGCACTTACCTGGTAAAAAAATGGGCACTACGGCTAAAAAAGTGGGCAACTCCCGCAAAAAAAGGGGGATACCTGGCAACAAAAGGGGGCACTCCTGGCTAAAAAAAATGGGGGCATCACCCCGGGGGGCCAAAAAAAGGGGGCCTACCTGGCAACAAGGGGGGAAGGCCAAAACCACCTGGCTTACAAAATGGGGGTTTTACCTGCAACAAGGGGGGACTACCGGCTAACAAATGGGGGCTCTACCCGGCAACAAAGGGGGCCCCCTACCCGGTAA
Source organism: Phyllomedusa bahiana (assembly GCA_025379985.1). Lineage (NCBI taxonomy): Eukaryota > Metazoa > Chordata > Amphibia > Anura > Hylidae > Phyllomedusa > Phyllomedusa bahiana. The sequence goes on along the minus strand of JAODAL010028726.1, from coordinate 38,009 downwards.
CAAATGGGGGCTTAACCTGGCAACAAAAAGGGGGGGACTACCTGGCTAAAAAAGGGGGCTCTACCTGGCTAACAAAGGGGGGGATCTCCTGGGTACAGGGGGGCATCTACCCGGTACAGAGGGGGCATATATTGGTACATGGGGGACTACCTGCCTGTAAGGGGCACTACCTGGTTATGGGGGGGTATACCTGGCTAAAAGGGGGTTACCCGGCTTTCTTCCAAAGCCGTTTGCAGTTAGTGGAGTGGGGTGGGGTTTTGAAGGGGTGGCACCCAACAATATGGGTGTGTCCATGCAATTTTTTTCCGTGGCGCGCCCGCCCTTTCGGTTTTTTGTTTTCCACTTCAAAAATGCCAACTTGAGCTAAACCTAAACCCTTCCCACATTGGCTTTTCATAGCCCCTTTCGGGGTGACTTCCCCAAAAGGAAAGTATGCATAGTTGGCGATCGCGGGGGCTTGCGGGGAGCCGGGGCCACGATCGCGACATGAAACGCGGTAAAAATTTCCACGACTTCATGCCCCCTAAACCCCCCCGGCCGGGTGGCTTGTCTGTCTCTTTCCGGGCCCCCGGTGCTTTCTGAAGCTCGGGTAGTTGTTGACATCACCATGCCACAATGATTGTGGGCATGGTGTCGTAGTTGCCTGGCGACCCGTGCACAGCGAAACACTGTGCACAGGTCTCCTATTAAAAACAGCTTTTAACAATTGTTTTTTCCCCGTGGGGATTTGCTGTTACAAAAAAATGTGAAAAATTTAAAAAAAAAAAGTAAAAGTAAATACGAACACAAAAAAAAAAATTAAAAAAAAACACGTCCCACCCCCCCTTTTCCCCCTTTTAAAAAACCCCAAATCGCCCCAAAAAAAAAAAATAAATAAAGAAATCCATATTTGGTATCGCCGCTGTGCGTAAGGGCCCCACCCTAAAAATCTGCCATTTTAAATTTAAACCCCGTACGGGTAAACCCCGTAAAAAACAAAAAAAAAAAAACAGTCACAAAACGGAAATTTTTTTTACTTCCTGCAGCCATAAATTAGAAAAAAAAAGCGTCAAAAACAAATTTTAAATGCCAAATTTTGGATAAATGAAAACATAAAATTCATCCAAAAAAAAAAAGTTTTTACACGTCTCTGTATAGGGAAAAAATTAAAAAATTTATGGCTCTCAAAAGGGACAGCGATGCATAAAATACTATTTAACACAAAAAAAACCCTTTTTTTTTTTTAAAGGGGTGCTTAAAAAATTAAAAAACTTTTAAAAATTTGGGGTTTTGCCGAAATTTTTTTAGCAAACCAGAGGTAAAGTTAGCGGGGTCATGGTTACTGCCGGTGAGCGTGTTAAAAATAAAAATTATAAAAACTACTAGGTTTGCAGTTTTTTTTCTTCACCTCCCCTTCCCAAAAAACAGTTTTAAAAAATGGTTTAAAAAAGTCTTGCCCCCCCCAAAAATGAAAACCAATAAAAACATAAAATTTCATCCCACAAAAAACAAGCCCAAATCAAGATCCGTACCCCGGGAAAAATAAAAAATTTTATGACTCTCGACTTTGGCGATAAAAAAAGGGTTTTTTCCCTTTTTTGAAAAAAAGTGATTTTATTGTTTTAAAAGAGTAAAAAAAAAAAAAAATTATATTGGGTATCGCTGTAATCGTTTCGATCTGCGGGTTAATACTAGCAGTCAGTTATACTGCAGGGTTTGCCCGCTGTAAAAAAAAAAAAAAAAAAAAACACTACCAGGAATGCTGAAATTTTGTTAAAAAATCCCTCAAAAAAAACCTTTAAATTTAAAAGTGTTCAAAGCGGCCCTTATGCCCCCCAAAATTTGGTACTAATAAAAAGGTAATCTTCCTAAAAAAAACAAGCCCATAATCGTCGGGATACAAAAAAACTGAAAACCCGTTATGGCTATAAAGAACAGGAAAAATTTAAAAACGAAATTTTTTTTAAACCCCTTTTTTATTGTGTAAAAGAAATTTAAAAATAAAAACTTTATTTAAAATCTTTTTAAATTGGCTTTTCTACCACCCCCCATAGTAAAGTTTCCCTGTCATTTATACTGAAAGGCGCGTTGTAAAATTAAACCCCCAAAAAAAAAAAATGGGGGAAATTGTTTTTTCCCCCTCATTTTCATTGGCCAATGCAAAAATCAAAGTTTTTGGAACACCTGTGACCCAAAATGTCCCAATACCCCCCCTAGATGAGATCTTTGAGGCGTGTGTTCCAAAAGGGGGCGACTTCGGGGAAGGTTTCACCTTTTTTAAGGGATTTTTGGGACTTGGTAAATGCGACAGGGCCCCCAAATAAAAATCTGCGTTAAAAAACCCAAAAATTAAACATACCCTCCCTTAAAAGCCCTGCCATGTGCCCAAAACAGCATTTTTCCCCCAATTTTGGGGGATTCCCGAAACTTTGAATAAAATTGCGTAACAAAGTTTTGGATGCTTTTTTACCAGGATGCCTTGAAAAAATTTAAAAAAATTTTCAAGCTAAAATTGCGATTTTTGGGAAAAAAAAATTTTTTTTTTTCATTTTCACAGCCTAACGTTTAAAAAATTTGTGACACCCTGTGGGGCCGATTTTGTCACTAACCCCTGGATTTTTTCCCTTTTAAGGGGTTTTGGTATTTTTTCCAAATAGGGGGGATTTTTGGGGGGGAGTTTTTTAAAGGGTTTTACCCAACCTTAGGGTTTTTTCCCGCAAAATGAAATGGCCCCGAAAAAAAATTTCGTTTTTTTGAAAATGGGGCCCCCCAGGTCCATTTGGTGTCCCCCTTTTTTGGGGCTTGGGGTTTGACCCAAAATTTAATCCCAATGGGGGGCCTTTTAGGGGGATATCTTGAAAAAACGGCAGAAATCGGGGGAAAAATCAATTTTTAAGTTGCATTTCCCTGACCCACTTTTTCCCCCGTTTTTTTTCCTTTGAAAAATTTGAAAAAAAAATTTAAAACCCTGCAAAAAAAGTGAAATTTTAAAATTTTCACTTCCCCCTTTGCTTTAATTCCTGTAAAAACACCTAATGTGTTAATAAATTTCCCAAAATTGCGGTTTTAAAATTTTTTTTAAAGGGGGTTTTTATTTCTTAGATGAGGTCTTTTTTTGGGGGGTTTTAAAACCCATACGGTCAATAAAAGTCCCCGTTAGCGGGGTTGGTCCCTAAAAAATTTTTATATTGCAAATTTTCTTGAAAATTTAAAAATTTTTACTACTAAATTTCTAAGCCCCCAAATTGCTTTAAAAAAAAAAAAAGACATTTAAAAAAAATGATCCCAAAACTACAGAAGACTATGGTAAAAATGCTATTTTATAAACTTTTTTGAGTGGAATAAAAATTTTGTTTTCATGCAGAAATTTTTGAAAGTTTGAAATTTTTTCATTTTTCAAAATTTTTAATGATACTTTGATTTTTTTTTCACAAAAAAAACAAGTTTTTTGGAAAAAATCTTTTACTTTTAAAAAGAAACAATGTGTAACGAGAAAAAAAACCCCTGAATTTCAAATGGATGGGTTTAAAAGTGTCAAAAAGTTATTCTCCCCTTTAATTTTAACCCCAATGGACGATTTAAAAAATGGGGCTCGGGTCAAAGGGGCAAAACCCGGGTTCCGGGGGGAAAGGGGTTAAAAGAAAAGGTTTTTTTTATACTTTTCCCTGAAAAACAGGGGTAGATAAAGGTTTTTTGTTTTGGCACTTGTTACCCTGTTTGGGGGAGCTCCGCAACTAAAACCAAACTTCAGTTTTAAATTTTAGCCGGGAAAAAAAACTTGAAATAAAAATTTGAAATGTTTAAATTTCCTCAAAAATCTTAAAAAAATTAGCAGTTTTTAAGAAAGAGTACTTGCCGTTAAAAACCGCACATATTTTAAGGGTTTAAAAGGTTTTCTGCGATCTCTGACCCCATATAGAGCTTCTCAAATGCCGGAGCATTAGGGGGCGCCTTAGACTTGGGTTTCACCTTGGAGCAGGTAAGGGGGAAAGGGCGGGCGGTAACAAAAAACCCACGCGACGTTTCGGTGGGAATCCCTCCCCTTTCTCAAGCTTGGGGAAATTGTGAAGCCCCTTATGGGCTCAGGGGGATGCGAATCCTGTTTGACCAGGGAACTATTGCGGTTGAAGCGCAGTATTTCTTTCTTATTTTTGCTTTTTATTATGATGTTTGAAAATTTAAAAAAAATTTTTCTACTTTTGTTAAAATTTTTTAAAACCCGGCTATATTTTGAAGTGAAGTCTTTTTTCTGTACATGAGCCCCAAAAAAGCTTTGGTAAGGTTTTATTGTTTATATTTAGGTTTAATCTTTTTATATTTGTTTTTTTCGCGGGGGGGCCCTTCTCCCTAAAAGTACCAATTGTTGGGTCACTTATTGTCACTTTGAAATTTGGTCGGGACCAATGTTTTTTAAATGTCCCCGCCGGGAAATGTACTGCCCCCGGGGTTTAAAGGGGGCCTCCTTTTTAAATGATAATAATAAAAATAATAATAATAATAATTTCTTTAAAGTTTGAAAATTTATTTCCCTTTTTGTATGGTTTCCCCTTATTTTTATTACCTGATAACTTTTCCATTTGCTCTAGCATTCTTTCCAGATCCTTGTTAAGATCTTTTAACATCTTGGGAACATCTTCATAGTTGTGGTTGTCTGAGTTTGCTTCTGCCATCTAGTTAAGAAAATGCCCTTTAGTTTTGATTTTTGCTGTTTTTAGAAGGTTAGCGGGTGTTTTTGCAAAACCCAACTTGTAATTTTTTAAAAAGGGTGGCCTTCAGGGAGTTTCAGAGCTTGGAACTTGCATAAACCATGCCAGACAAACCACATCCAGTACGTGGCATTGTGTAACAGCTCTGGAAAAAAAGTTAAAATTTAGTGGGGGGGGGGGCTTAAAACAGGTTTTCCTAAAATGTTGGATAGCTTTCCAGAACCAGGGGGGGAATAGGAGATGCCGCCAAACTGTTCCGGGAAACTAAACCTTTTCACTAAAGATTAATTTTTCTACCATCAGTGACAATATAGTGGTTTTGAAACCAGTTTTTACACAGATGTCTGCAGGGAAAACAAATTACAAATACAGTTAAACCAATGGAACACAGGTTTATGGCTTCTCTTTATGCGAGTTATTTACTTTTCTTTTTTTCTCAATCTGTTTTTGACCAAACATGAGACCTTTTTCTGGTTTATGATGTCCATGCTGAATTTACCCGACTTAGACTCTAACTTTTTTTTAAACATTCCCTGCCTGTACCCCCTTTTGTTTAAAAAATCCTCCCTGGGGGTGATAGGGGGAAGGGGGGGTTTTGTGGTGTTGGGGGTTTTTGGAAGAAATGGTAGTAGGTGGGGTGCAACCAAATCCATGGAGATTTTTACTGCAGCCCCCAAAAGATCAGGGCGCAAACTGGGGTTTTGGGGTCCCCCCCGGGGCCAGGTTTTTTAACCCTTTCTTTTTAAAGGGCCCCCAGTATGTTTGAAAGGTTTTCACCCCAGCAATTTATACATGTGTCCCGTTTGTGAAAAATTTTTTCTCAGGGCCCTTTCCACTATGTAATTTTTATGGTTTTTTAAAACTTTGGGGGAAATTGTTTGGGGTTCCAGGGAAAATTTGGTTTTTCAAATTTGTTTTCGGTTTTTGCTCGGGGGATTGGCCCCTTACAAAAATTGCCCCATTTAAAATTTTAAATTTTTGCAGAAGGAGATTGCAGCCCAAAAATTTTGTTGTAAGCTGTTATAATTATATAGGAAAAGGGGTTCAATGGGTTTTTGGCCGCCAAAAAACGCCCAAAAAAAACTTTTCCAAAAACCCTGTTTTATCATGTCCCCCCTCAGTGTTTTTTATCTTATTAAAAATCATTGAGGATAAAATTTCTTGGACTGTATTTTTCGATTTTCATTATTTAATTTAAACAAGCATCAAACAGCCACAGAACATCCAAAATTGGGCCCAGTCAGGCTCCCTTTGGCCCCCCCGGAGAAAAAACACCCGGGACCCCTGAGCAAAACAGACCTGGAGGTTGGTATTTAAATTTCCTTTTTAAGCCCGGGAAAACCCGAAAAAAAAAATGAAATGGAGGGGGAAAAAGGGGAAGGGTTTCCGAGTACAGGTGGCTTTTTAACCCTTTATTTTCAAAAAGTGTTGGGGTGAAAATCCCCAAAATAAAAAATCCAAACCCGAGGGCCCAAAAAAAACAAATTTAGTTGGTGGGACCCTTAAAAATTTTGCTTCAATTAAGGGCCCCAAGTTGACAAAGGGCCCAATTACCCCCCCACCCTTTTTCAAAATTTTTCAAACCCTTGAAATTTTCCCGTGAACTCCAAAGAAGGGGAAATCCCTGTAGTGCATTGCTTGGGGTCTGCTCAGCCCGGGTGTGGTAAAGGTTTTTAATGACAAGCTCCACCCAAGGGTTTAAAGGGGTGTTCAGGGCGTGATGATGAGGCTTATCGCTGTCACTGTGACTTTTGCATAAGGGTGAATTTTGTTAGTTTTTTACATGGCTTGTTTTGTTAATTTGGGTTTTTTAATTATAACAAGCCACATTTTAATTCTTTAAATTTACATATTTAAAAAGGGCAAAATTTCCTTTTTGCCCAAAAACCCCTTAATTTTTTTACTTCAAATTGTTACAGTTTTGCAATATGGTTACTGACAGGGGTAATTTTTAATGGTAAAAACACCTTTTTCCCCCAAAGGGTTTTTTCATGTTTTCGGGGATGCATCACAAAAAAATTTTGTATGGGGGTATATGCCCAAACCAAAAAAGGGGCAGGGCTGTTTGGTAAATTTTGCCACCCTTTGAGCCCTATGAGGGTTTGGCTTTAAAAGTGGTCAAAGGGACCAAACAGCAAATGCACTGGGTTTTTGGGGTTGGTTTTTATGCAATTGACCCTTTCCCTCTGTTAAAACTCTGTATGCAATTTATTTTCAGTATAACTTCCCGGGTGTTTTGTGAAGGCCCCTTTGGGGTTTGGTTTGAGAATGGGTTTGTAAAGAAAAAATTTTCATGAATATACCCGCAGTCAGGGGGTAAAGTTGTGGCAAAGTGCATTGCAGGGTTAGGTACTATGTCCACACTGAACATACTTTTGTGTGAAACCCTTTTCCCCTAAATGTAAGGAACTTTTGGTTGTATTAAAAAGGGGTTATTATTGTATTCAAAGTAAAGGCTGTTAAAATTTTTTTTTTGGGGGTTTTTGGGGGTTTGGTGGCTTCTTTTTTGGGGGGCATTTTTTTTATTTCCCTGAAATTTTTGGGGGTTTTTTAAAACTTTAGGTTTGGGTTTTTTATGGGGTTTCATTTCTATTTTACTTATGTTGTACCTATGGGGGTTTGTGGGTTTTTTTGAGCAAAATTTTTGTTTTAAATGGTTATACAGTTCAAAAACCCGAAGTTTTAAAATTTCAATATATAAAAAAAAACCACATATGCTTTTTTTTTCCCTAAACTTTGGGATGAAAATTTAGAATAAAAAACCCTTTGTTTTTTTGTCAATTTTGGATTACCCAAAAAATTTTTTTTATTTGCAAAATCCCAGAAAAAAAGAGCAGGGGAAATTTTTTTTTGGGTTTTTTTTTCTTTCTGAAAAAAATCAAAAAGTTTACATAATTTTATTAGTATTTTGTAGCTTTTCCTTTTTAAATTTTATAAAAATTTGGGGAAAAGTTTTGGGGTTTTCTTACAAGCTTTACAAAAGTTGGTAAGAATTTTGGGCCCCCCCTTTTTGGGGAAACCCGGGGTAAATGGCCATGTTTTTTAGGTAAAACCTTTCTCGCCAAAGGGCCCGCTTTGCCCCCTTTAAAATTTTTTAAAATTTTGGCCCTTTTTGATGGCCCTCCCCAAAAAATTTTTTCCTTTATTATCCTTAAATCACTTTTTAAACCGGTTTTTTTTAAATATTTTTCCCCCTTGGAAGACCCATTCCCCCTCCAAACTTTAATTCCCGGCTGATGTCTTGAGATGTTTTTCTTCAATATTTTTCACATAATTTTCTTTCCTCAAAGATGCCATCTTTTTTGGAAGTACCCAGTCCCTCATACAGCCCAAAAAATCCCCCCCAAAATGGGTGTAAACCAACCCCCCCGTGTTTCCCCCGTTGGGATGGGTTCTAAGGGGGTCCAAGTTTTCCTTTTTCCCCCAAAATAATGATGATCAAATTTGGGCCAAAACAGTTAATTTTTTAAATTTTATCATTTCCCGAGGCATGTCTCCCAAAAAATTTTAGGTCTTTGTTCCTGTGTGCATTTGGGAAAAATTAAACTGGTTTTTTATGTTTCCTTTTTTTTGTTAAAGGTTCTTCCTGGTGAGTGGCCAGCCCCCTGGTTTATACCAAAAACTTTGTTTTTTCCCGTGGTTAATAAAACAATTTACCAGCTTTTTGTCGCATCTCACATTTGGGCTTTGGCTTTTGTTCTTGGGTTGTTTTTCCCCAAATTTTGGGCCCAAAACACGTTTGTCTCTGAGACAAAAAGAACCCATTCCATCTTTTGGGGGTTTTTATTGCTGACATTCCCATCTTGTTTGAACTTGCATATAATTTTTTTGTAAAAGTACATATGTTTTTGGGCCCTTTGGAAAAATTTCAAACCAAAGGATGATCCCGACTTTTGCATGACCCCAATTCTCTGTCTGTTTTTTGGGCTGAATTCTTTAGGGCTTTCCCCTGAATCACACACAGAAGCAATTTTGTTTTGGTGGGGATTTTAAAAAATACCACAGGTGGTCCCCTAATTAAATCAGATGTTGCCAATAAAAATATCAGAAGCTTCCCAAAAATATGACTTTTATAGGGGGCCCTCCCAAATTTTTTAAAGGCGGGGGGCGTTGTCCGGAGGGGCTCAGTGGATGGCCGCACCCCAAATGACCCGTTTTGCTGCCCCTCTGCCTTTTAAAAAAGCCCCGATGGGGGGAAAAAAAGAGCCCAAAACCCCAGAGCGAAAAATTAAAAAAACGTCAGTGCCGTTCGGGAAAACAAACCGGGAAAGGGGAAAGCCTACCCCCTCTCCCGGGAATCAGGCAGCAGCCCTGGGGCAGGGGAAAAGGCCAAGGGCAGTCTGCTCCCCCGGGGCCCCGGAATTTCCCGGGCCCAAAGAGGTGAGTTTCCTTCTTGACTGGGCAGATCCCCGGGAAACAGTGGAGAGGAGACACCCGGGGCTCGACCTAACGGTTAAAAGGTGGAGCGCGAACGCCCCGGGACAGGGACTGCGGGTCAATGAACCCCCCTGCCTCAGGCCCTCTGTATAAAACCCGGGCCTGTTCAACGTAGGGGCCCCTTTCCAGAAAAACCTGCCCGGGGGCCCCTTTCCTAGATTCCCCCCAGGATCACACAACCCGGGGGGGTCCCCGGTGGTTCCTATATCCCCCCGCCCCCTATGGGAAGGGCTTGGCCAGGGGGGTTTTGGCCCCCATTTTTCCCAATTTTCGTATAACAGGGGCCCCTGCAGACACCGGAGAAACAAAACCCCGCAATAACCACAACCCCCCAGGTCCAAGGGTCCCCAGAAACCCTGCAAACACCCTCCCCCCTCCCTTGTGGGGTAGCTCCAGGAGGTTTAGGGTGTCTTTTCCTTCGGATTTTCCAGGGAAACCCGCCCTCTTGGGAAATTTGCGCCCCGATGCCCCTGAATTTCAGCATGACCAAAGAATGCCAGTTTATGCCTACCCGTTGCCACCGTCCCAGTGGTCCCATTATCTTCAACTATTACCGACCAGGGCAGATTTTCAAACTCTAATATCTGAAGTAAGAGAGGCCTGCAAACAAGAAATCGCCTCTCTACGGTGGGACATTACTCATTTGGCGGGAAGAGTGGATGCGCTTGATGAGGAACATGAAGTTACTCGCAATTATTTATCTGATTTGCACCCTCCGCTAGTTGCACAAGCGTCAGTAATCCGAGATATTGGGCGCCATGTGGAGGACCTGGACAACAGGGGGCGCCGAAACAACATTCGGGTTCGGGGGCCTTCCTGAGACTGTGAACGACGATGATATCCAAACGATGCTGTCGACCATCTTTAATGATGTTCTTGGCGAACAACCCGCACGTCCTATTAAACTGGACAGAGCCCATCGGGCCCTTCGCCCCAAGGGTTCCTCACCTCTTCCACGAGACGTAATATGATGTGTCCATGACTTCACACTCAAAGAGACTATCATGTCAAAGGCTAGGGCCAAGCGCTCACTGGAGTTCGAAGGTACGCCAATCCAACTATTCCAAGATCTTTCCTGGGTTACCCTGCAAAAGAGACGCCTCCTGAAACCGCTCATCAACGTACTCAAGGAACATCAGGTCCCGTAGAAATGGAGCTTCCCATTTGCTCTCACAGCTCGCAAAGAGGGTCGTTCAGTTATGCTCAGAACTCATGAGGACATACAACCGTTCTGCGAAGCCTTACCCATCCCACGGCTCCTCGATTGGGACTTGGAGTTCCTCTGTACCCCACCGCTACCATCGTGGCGGACGCCGCAACAGAAGAGGAGGCGAACTGCGGCCGAAGCCCCAGCAGGGAGACGACTCCCCTCTGCCCCACCCCGCTAACGCGGGTCCAGCATCCTTCTGGACTGATGATATAAAGTTCCCCTTATCGGGCTCTCTGTTATGTGACTAAATGATTGAGTGGGCATAAGTTGCATAGTTTTCAGCCACTTATTGGGTTACTTGGTCACGGTATTGGAATACCTCTATTGATACTACCACACTCAGAGCAGTTTTTATTGTTTTGTTTTTCCTCTTTCGCGCCAGTGTGTACTATCTGATTCACTGTTCTCCCATTACAGTCTGGGATATCGTATTGACCTTTGCCCTCTTGGTTATACCTTGGGGCAACGGGGTCACTTTTTGGGCCTACTGCCATTGGAGCCTAAATCCCTGGAGTGTGGGACGTGGTTCCCGCGGTAGTGGTTGGAGGGCGGAGACTTCCCGAGTGGCTCCTTCTTCAAACCTTCCTTTCCTTCGTTTTGGAAGGTCCGCCTGGGAACCTCTCTGATCCCCTCCATTCTCCCCCTCCCTGAGGATATTGTTTATTGTGACTTCAAAATCTAGATCTGGGTATTTAATACTTTGATTAGTGTTTTTGGAGTTTTGTATCTGTACTCTCTTGTCTGGTTTTCTTGTTTTCCTAGTGTTCTTTCCCTCTCCCTGCGTCGATCATGGTAAACTGCGTTACTATTAATGTCAAGGGCCTGAATACCAACGTGAAGCGCCGCCTACTTGCCCGGGAGTTGCGTGCTCTGAAGGCAGATATTGTCTTCGTTCAGGAGACTCATCATGGTTTTAGGGTTTCCTTTAATTTAGTTAAAACTACCTTCCCTGTGGTGTTCTCTGCCTCCAGTGGCCGGAAAAAGGCTGGAGCAGCAATTTTCATCTCGGCGAATTGTCCTTTTCAGGTGGCTAGTTCTGAGTTAAAAAATCAATTAGGCTGTGCACATCCATATATTTTGAAAAACGTAAGCATAGGTGCACACTGAAAAGGCAATAGCATACATCTAATACAAATATCAGTGGCACGCTAAAAACTAAGTGAAACATCAAGGTATATAGGAATATTGGAAATGCATTACTGCTAAGGAAAATATGAAAAACCTGGGACTCTTAGTTTACAGTTTTTGATCAAAGATTGTATTAAGCTCACCTCCCAATAGCATCAAGGGGATCCCAGCACAGGTGAGTCCCTAACACTGAACATGTTACCTCACTAGGAGTCCATTCAGACTACAACATCTCAGGGAGTGATAGGAAAAAGCTGCTGCAATCTCCTGCACAAGATTAAAAGAGGAAGGCGGAGTGCAGCAAGCCAAAGAGGCTGCCATTCCACAAATAGACTTCAAAAATCAATTAGGCTGTGCACATCCATATATTTTGAAAAACGGAAGCATAGGTGCACACTGAAAAGGCAAGAGCATACATCTAATACAAATATCAGTGGCACACTAAAAACTAAGTGAAACATCAAGGTATATAGGAATATTGGAAATGCATTACTGCTAAGGAAAATATGAAAAACCTGGGACTCTTAGTTTACAGTATTTGATCAAAGATTGTATTAAGCTCACCTCCCAATAGCGTCAAGGGGATCCCAGCACAGGTGAGTCCCTAACGCTGAACATGTTACTTCACTAGGAGTCCATTAAGACTACAACATCTCAGGGAGTGATAGGAACCTGCTACTGAATTATCCTGCACCAGTTTAAAAGAGGTAGGCGGAGTGCAGCAAGCCAATGAGGCTGCCATTCCTCAAATAGACTTCAAAAATCAATTAGGCTGTGCAAATCCATATATTTTGAAAAACGTAAGCATAGGTGCACACTGAAAAGGCAATAGCATACATCTAATACAAATATCAGTGGCACACTAAAAACTAAGTGAAACATTAAGGTACATAGGAATATTGGAAATGCATTACTGCTAAGGAAAATATGAAAAACCTGTGACTCTTAGTTTACAGTTTTTGATCAAAGATTGTATTAAGCTCACCTCCCAATAGCGTCAAGGGGATCCCAGCACAGGTGAGTCCCTAACACTGAACATGTTACCTCACTAGGAGTCCATTCAGACTACAACATCTCAGGGAGTGATAGGAAAATGCTACTGATCCATCCTGCACCAGTTTAAAAGAGGTAGGCAGAGTGCAGCAAGCCAATGAGGCTGCCATTCCTCAAATAGACTTCAAAAATCAATTAGGCTGTGCACATCCATATATTTTGAAAAACGTAAGCATAGGTGCACACTGAAAAGGCAATAGCATTAGTGTTGAGCGATTTTTATCGATAAAGTTGAAATCGGCAAGGTTTTTATGGTGATCGAAATTTCCAGATCATGCGATAATTAGTGTAAGGGACCAGTCAGGGACACACGAGAAGACACAGACAGAGTGAGGCCCTGACGCTGGTCCCAACCCCTGTTCCTGCCTTTTGGGAGTACCCGACTCCTTAAAAGGTCGGCCCCAACCAGAAGACTGAAGAATACACTGAATACGTGGGAACACCAGACACAGACAAACAAATACAAAACACAATAAGGGAATGTCAGGCAAGCAAGGTTGGCAGCAAGCGGCAGCGCGGTACAAAATCAGTAGGAGACGAATCCTCAGAAGCCAAGCAGAGTCAGGTAACCAGAAAATCCAACAATAGCCAGGCAAGCAGAAAGTATAGGAAAGACCCAATATAACAGGCACAGGGGACAGGTAAGGGAATCCTTAAATAGGGAACTGGTGAACACAGAGCAGAGGTGATAGGTGGAAATAACACCAAGCCGGATAGGGAAACAAAGCCGTCAATCAAAGAGGAACACAGATTAACTAAAAGGGTGCTGGAGGATTCCTGGCCACGGGCGTTGGCCAGTAATCAATAAACACACAGGAAGGAAAGACTCAGTTCACACTGGTAAAAAAGAATACAAAGCATTATGTCAAAAACCACGGTTTCCGTCGCAACGGCCATGGCCGGCGACCAGAACTCGAAGCTGGAGGTCTGTCGGGCATGATCATGACAGTACCTCCCCCTCTAGGAGGGGCCACCGGACCCTCCACAGACCCTCCAGGTTTACCAGGGTGGGCTTTGTGAAGTTTCCCCTTTACCAGCTTGGGAGTATATTTTACTGCTGGGACTCGAATACGGAGCCTTTTTGGTCTGAGTCGATGTTTATCGATTTGTTTTAGTTGGGCATTTTTTAGAGTCTTATGACTCCTAGCCCAGACTGTGCACAGTCGTTTACTGGCGGATTAAATTTTTATTTTTCACAACCTGTAACGGCGGAATAAGTGAGGTGGAAACCATCATCACAGCAAAAGTGGAGCTGCTCGGAAGGAGCAGAACTTGGTGTGTCTGTAGTCGAGGACATAAGATCTGAATTCACGGTGGCGACAACTACTCCCGGAGAAACAATATTTTCAGGTTCCTCAATATCTCGGTACATAGATTCTCGCTCCGGGGCAGAATAGTTTGAGCTCTGCCCCCGGAGAGAGGTCTATAGTGCAAACATCCGGCTGGTGCAGAGACAGTTTATCCACCACGTCTCCATCAAAGCCGCCATTAAAAACGGAATTACCTTCAGAAATGTCATGAGTATCAATTACAGCACATACCAATGAGTGCACTGCCTTAGAATGAGAACCACACGAGTCCCCCCATTTGATCAACTCGGTGGTCCTCCAGTCGAACACAGGATTATGGAGGCGGAGCCAGGTAACCCAAGAATAATATCCGCAGTGAGTTTCTCCATGACAAAAAAGGAAAGCTTTTCGGTATGCGAACTCCCAACATCTAAAGTGATCTCTGCAGTACGATATTTATACTTCCCCCAGTTAGGGAGGTAGAATCGATACCAGAAACTGAAAAGGGAGAACGCAATGGAAATAGTTCCAACCCCAAAGCTTGAGCAACAGCCCTGCTGATAAAACTAGCTCAGCACCTGAGTCAATCATAGCTCGACAAGCAAACCTCTTGAACTAGAAACCAAGGTTACGGCAAAACAAACTTGTTATTAACGTTAGAAGGTACCTGTACATCCGAGTTACCTTCCTGGAGATTGCTCAGGCCTTTGGTGTTTCCTCGGGGTGACTTGGGCCTAGTCGGGCAGTTTCTCAGAAAATGGTCCGGTTTCCCACAATAAAGGCACAATGCATTCTCCCAACCGGTTCTCCTCCTGGTGGCAGCAGATATGCAACCCAACACCATGGGTTCTTCTTCAGAAGACTGAGAGGGAGATGGAAAAGAAGAACTCTCCAAGAAGTTAGAAGGAGGTTTTACAGGAAAGCCTGACTTGAGCTGAAGAGCCAAACCCCCTTGCTTTTCCCTGCGTCTCTCCCTTAGTCTTCTGTCAATAGTTACGGCTAAAGTCATGAAGTCATTTAGGGTCTCAGGGGTTGGGTGGCTGACCATAGCATCCTTTACAGCATCAGACAGCCCTTGCCTGAAGAGGGTTTTTAGAGGTTGGTCAGACCACCCGGTCAATGTACACCATTGGCGGAACTCTGAACAGTAGTCTTCGGCCGAGCGACGGCCTTGCTGAATAGATAACAGCTGAGATTCTGCCCATGTTGCACGGTTGGGATTATCATAAACATGGCCTAGAGCTAAAAAAAATCTGTCCACTGATCTCCACTCAGGGGCTTCAGAGGGTATCGCTAATGCCCAATCCTGGGGTGGGCCCTGAAGGAGAGACACACCAATTGCTACTTTTTCCGCCTCAGTGGAGAAATAGTTGAAACGAAAAAATAGATGACAGGATTCCCGGAATGTCCGGAATCTGTCAGGATTACCATCGAAGCGATCCGGTAGCAGCAAACTTAGATTTCTGACGGTGCTAGGATCCACAGGGGCAGGTGGGGACACAGATGGGATTGCAGGTCCAGGTACCGGGGTCGTTATGGCGTCCAGACGCTGTGAAATAGATTCATAAGCCCCGCCATGCCTGAAATTGGGTCGTCAACTCGTCCAGACGGTCAGTGACCGACAAGTCGGTGCTCATGTTGAACCGCCGGGGGAGTTGACGGGAATATGGGCCTGTTATAATGTAAGGGACCAGTCAGGGACACACGAGAAGACACAGACAGAGTGAGGCCCTGACGCTGGTCCCAACCCCTGTCCCTGCCTTTTGGGGTACCCGACTCCTTAAAAGGTCGGCCCCAACCAGAAGACTGAAGACTACACTGAATACGTGGGAACACCAGACACAGACAAACAAATACAAAACACAATAAGGGAATGTCAGGCAAGCAAGGTTGGCAGCAAGCGGGCAGCGCAGTACAAAATCAGGAGGAGAAGAATAGTCAGAAGCCAAGCAGAGTCAGGTAACCAGAAAATCCAACAATAGACAGGCAAGCAGAAAGTATAGGAAAGACCCAATATAACAGGCACTGGGGACAGGTAAGGGAATCCTTAAATAGGGAACTGGTGAACACAGAGCAGAGGTGATAGGTGGAAATAACACCAAGCCGGATAGGGAAACAAAGCCGTCAATCAAAGAGGAACACAGATTAACTAAAAGGGTGCTGGAGGATTCCTGGCCACGGGCGTTGGTCAGTAATCAATAAACACACAGGAAGGAAAGACTCAGTTCACACTGGTAACCAAGAACACAAAGCATTATGTCAAAAAACCACGGTTTCCGTCGCAACGGCCGTGGCCGGCGACCAGAACTCGAAGCTGGGGGTCTGTCGGGCATGATCATGACAAATTAAGGTTAAAATCTGAGCATCATCTATTAAGATCGCGCCTTTTTCGGCGCTTCCTGTAATTTTGGCGGCCAGCAAATGAGATTACAGAATAGAGCAGGGTGAGATGTGTGTGCGACGTCATGACTGGGATGTGTATGGTTTGCGATTGGCTGGAAAAATCACATGACCTCGTTTTACATAGAACAGCGTTTCCTGTTTCAGCCTCAGTGTCTCTCAGCGTCTCATAGGCCTGCGCTCTGCCTGTGGCCAAACAGCTCAGCGAAATTAGTCTATTTCTGCACAGAGAAACCTCTACTATTAGCTGTGATCCTTCCAAGCTCTATCTATAAAGAACACTGGATAAAGTTCACCAAGACTTAGTGTAGACATTGTAGTGGAATATCTTTATTATTAACAGTTTGCTATTGAAATATTTCCTGGGATATTGGGCAGCCTGAACTTATATTGGATACACATCATTTCTAGTAACTGCAGGTCTCTTTGATTAGCTGCAAAACTCCACTTTTAATTATCAGTATACATTTCAGATGGTGTTCATTTTCAATTTTACCCATTACACCTGTGACTGTTGATATATCCACCTTGCAGTTAAATTACAATCCAGAAATCTTGTAGTCAGCACAGGTTGTTTGTTGCCAAAAATACAGTGTATCGTACGAAAACATCACAGTTACGTGTTTTTTTGACTTTTGCGCACCCAGCATTGTTCATTGACGGGACATCCACGTAAATCTTAAAACAAAAATTCTATATTCACCACAGGTAATTAAAAGGTGCAAAAAAACCCGTTTTTTTAACCCCAAAACATCCCCTTAAACTTGTTTTTTGACTTTTGCACACCCAGCTTTTTTCATTAAAGCAGCATCCACTAAATTTTAAAAACAGCAATTCTATAGTCACCAATTTAAAATTAAAAGGTGAAAATAATACCGTGTTTTAATACAAAAACAAAAATAAATACTTTTTTTTTTGACTTTTGCGCACCCACTTGTTCTTTGGGAGCAGCTTCCACGTAAATCTTAAAACAGAAATTTCCCTATAGCCCCCAAACCGGGTAAAATTGAAAGGGGGCAAAAAATCCCCGGTTTTAATACAAAAACAAACAAAATACAGACATAACAACCCCCTTTTTTCCCGGACTTTTTAATCTGGGGCAGACAGGTTTTAAGGGTCATACTGGGGGCCCCCAGGACGGGTTTATAGTCAATGCCCCCAGTGAAACAAAAAAGGGTGGTTGAAAGACCCTTTTTTTGCGGAAACTTTTTAAATCTGGGGGTCATGAAATTTTTGGGGGCCCCTTTCTGCTTTCCAGGAAAAGGGATTTTCCCAATGTCCAGTTCAAGTAACTAAAGGGTTTAAAAAATAAATACTGCCTTCGGGCATTTTTTAAATTTGGGGGTGATGTTTTTTTTAAAGGGGTCAGGTTTGGGGTTAAAAAAGACAGGATATAAAAGGCCCTTTTAACTTTTTTTCTTTTGACTTTATAACCAAAAGGTTTTGTTGCCAAAGATGTACAGGGTATCAATTTGACTGTTGTGGATTTTAAATTTTCAGTTTTCCTCCACCCTTGTTTGGGTGAAAAAAAATGAAGGGGGTTGTTTCTCCCCATAGACTTTAATGGTAATCGCTCAAATCGATGCTCCCAACCCAAAAAAACCTTATCAAAGGGGGCCCGAAAATCGACTACCCGCCGATCTCGAAACCCAAAACGCAATCGCTAAACACTAAATAGCATACATCTGTTTACAAAAATCAGTGGCACACAAAAAACTAAGTAAAAACATAAAGGAAAAAAAGGAAAAAAGGGAAATGCTTACTGCAAGGAAAAAATAAAAAACCCTGGGACTTTATTACAGTTTTTGAAAAAGTTTGTATTAAGCCCCTCAAATAGCGTCAAGGGATCCCAGTACAGGTGAGCCCCAAAACGCTAAACATTTACTTCCTGGGACCCCCTTAAACTACAACTCTCGGGATGATAAACCCTCTACTAACCATCCTGCACATTTAAAAGAGGTAGGCGGAGGCAGCAACCCAAAATGAGCTGCCTTCCCCTTCAAAAAGACTTCAAATCAATTGGGCTTGCACATCCATATTTTTTTGAAAAATTAAAAAGGGTGCCCATTAAAAAGAATAGCTAATTAAACAAATAAGTGGCCACTAAAAAAAGGAAACATCAAGGTATAGGGGAATTTTGGAAATGCATTACTGCTAAGGAAAAAAAGAAAAACCTTTGGGGTCTTGGGCCTCTTTCACACGGCTTTTTTCAGAACTTTTTTTAAAAGGGATTTCGTGAAAATACTTTTCTGAAATCAGTTGAAAATCAGTTAAAATAAGTGCCACTAAGTGTGGCACGATTTGTAACTGATTTTCCCGACGGATTCACCATCTACAATCATTGTAGGGGGTGAATCCGCCCGGGAAAAAATTTTGACAGTCAATTGTTTTTCCCTCCGGATTGCCGTCGTCAATCGCGGCGGCAATCCCGGAAAGGAATTTTGCGGTGGAACCACCGTATTTTCATGAAATCAATAGAAAATAGGCTGTGACTTATTTGGAGGATTTTTCCGAGATTTTTCCGTCGGCAAATCCGTCCAATAAGCCCTGGAACGAGGCCAAGTTTACAGTTTTTGTCAAAGATTTTATTAAAAACCACCCCCAAAGCGTCAAAGGGGGTCCCAGCCGGTGAGTCCCTAAACTGAAATGTTACCTCACAGGGGTCCCTTCAGACTACAAATCTCGGGAGTGATAGGAAAATGCTACTGAACCACCGCCCATTTAAAAAAGGTGGCGGAGTGCAGCCCAATGAGGCTGCCATTCCCAAATGACTTTAAAATCAATTAGGCGTGCACATCAAAATATTTTGAAAAAGTAAGCAAGGTGCACACTGAAAAAACAATAGCAACATCAATACAAATATCAGTGGGACACTAAAAATAAGTGAAAATAAGGAATAGGGAAAATTGGAAAAAGCATTTCTTTAAGGAAAATAAAAAACCTGGGGCTCATTTACAGTTTTGATCAAAATTTTATTAACTCACCTCCCCCAAAGCGTCAAGGGGGTCCCCAAGTTTAGTCCCAACGTACATTTTCCTCACTAGGGGGTCCATTCAGATACAACATTCAGGAGGATAGGAAACCGCATGAATTAACCCCCAGGGGCGCTTTTTTACCTCCGGGCTCGCTACTGGGTTTCCCCATTAACATTATGTAATGTTTATGTGCCCAACACGTCTCAGGTACGCTTTCTCTCCAGGTTACTTAACAAGCTTTCCCGACTACCCCCGGTGGCCTTATTGGTTGGTGGGGATTTTAACATGGTCTTCTCCCCCAATCTAGACCGACACTCGTTGCAGGGTAAATCCACCCCTAAGGGTATGTTGCAAGCCTCTACGGAGCTTCGTAAACTAATTAGAAAGCATGGATTGTATGATCTTTGGAGGATCAATAAATCCTTCACATTTTACTCTCCCCCGCATAAGACACACTCTTGTCTTGATTGCTTTTATGGTAATACCCCACCTCTGCAGATGATGGTGGATGCTAAAATTTAACACATATCGTGGTCGAACCATGCTCCGGTCACCCTTCTCCTGAGGTCTCGTGTCTCCCACTCACGGGCTTGCCACTGGCGTTTGAATGACTCCCTGTTGAGGCGCCCTCAAACCAGAGAAGAAATAAGAAGTGCTATCATTAACTTTTTCGATATAAACAATGGCACGGACACCTCTGACTCCACCCTCTGGAAGGCCCATAAGGCGGTCCTGAGGGGCACAATAGTAAATATAGACTCCGGAAAGACTCAAAGGAACAGACAAGGGCGCTTCAGGAACGCCTTAGGCAGTTGCAGACCAAGATGTTTGCTAGACCGAACCTTACGATCTATTGTTGAGGTCCGATCGCGCCTTAAAGACCTTGCAAACGGTGGAGAAACTTCTTCTATATTCGAAGCAGAAATTCTATGAGTATGGCAACAAGGCTCATACCCTTCTAGCTAGACAATTGAGGGATAGGAAGGTCAGTTCAACCCCACAGGCCTTGAGGTGTGCTGATGGCACGCTAAGTTATGATCCTAAAATTATGGGGGAGGTCTTTCATCAATTCTTTGCTAAGCTATACTCCTTGCCCCAGGATCCCCAGGCTGGAACCATGGAACACTACTTAGGGATTTTCTGAGCTCATGCTCCCTCCCGCGCCTCTCTGAGGAAGTGACGGCGGCGCTTAATTTGCCTATTGAGGCCGAAGAATTATCAGGTGTCATCAAAGATCTTCCTAACGGTAAAGCCCCTGGCCCAGATGGGTATTCCTCCTCTTATTATAAGACCTTCTCCCATGAACTGATGCCTCACATTTTCTCAGTCTTCAATGGTTTTGTGGAGGATGCCAACATACCAGGTTCCATGTCCCATTCTTACCTCACCCTCATACCCAAACCGGTTAAAGACCCATTGGACTGTGCAAATTATAGGCCCATTGCCCTATTAAATTCGGACATAAAAATTTTTTCTAAGCTACTGGCAAACAGGCTAGGCTATTGGCTCCCGCAGTTGGTCCATAAAGACCAAGTAGGATTTGTACCATGCCGTCAAGGGGGGGACAATACTAGAAGGGCCATTGATATCATTGAAGTCATCAACTTACAGCATAAAGAAGCGCTACTGCTTAGCCTTGACGCAGAAAAGGCCTTTGATCACCTCAGCTGGCCTTATATGTTGGAAACTTTTAAGTCCTTTGGCATAACGGGCAATTTTTTACAGGCTATTAGTGGCCTATATTCATCCCCATCTGCTTCTATTAAACTGCCGCATGTGACCACCAGAGCTTTTAACATCCACAATGGCACGCGTCAAGGCTGTCCTTTATCCCCCTTACTCTTCATACTTTGTATGGAGCCCCTTGCCTCTAAAATTCGATCTCATCCCTCCATCTCCGGGGTTCGGGTTAGAGATAGGGACTTCAAAATATCTATGTTTGCGGATGACGTGCTCTTATCCTTAACTGACCTGAACACTTCTCTCTCTGGTTTGACAGCCCTTCTGGAGGAGTTTGGGAGGCTATCCGGCTTTAAGGTAAACACCTCCAAAACTGAGGCCTTACCTCTGAATGTTGGACCTGATACCCTGAGGACACTTCAAAATCAGTTCAAATACCAGTGGCAAACTTCCTCGCTCAAATACCTGGGTGTCCGCCTGACTTCCCATTACAAGACCTTATACCAAGCCAACTTCCCTCCCCTGTTCCAGGAAATTAGGGCTCTGTTGTATAAATGGCATTCACATCCCATATCCCTTTTTGGCCGTATAGCCTCGGTCAAAATGACGATTCTTCCCAAACTTCTATACCTTTTTGAGACGCTACCGGTAGCAGTTCCCCTGGGGGTATTGAAGTCTTTGCAGGCAGCAATTCTTAAGTTCATATGGGCTCATGGGCGACACAGGGTAGCCAAGGGAGTGTTGATGATGAGTAAGGACAGAGGGGGTTTAGCCGCCCCGGATGTTCTGAAATATTATTGGGCAGCTCATCTGCGTATTATACCAGCCTGGTCCACTCTTCCAGCCTATTCCAAATGGATGGAAATTGAAAAACTGTGGCTAGCTCCCTTTCATCCCAACATGTTCCTCTGGCATAACAAGGAGGTTAAGTATCCTGGAATCTTACTGGGTCCAATAGCATTTACTAGATCCATATGGAAGACATGACAATCTAGGTTCTCTTTGGCCTCTACGCTGTCATCTATGTCCTCATTCCTCTACACGCCCCTATTGCCAGCTAGCTGTACCAATGCATTCGTTAACCCATGGCAACAAAACAGCCTATTCCGGTTTGCGGATATTATCCACTTTCGGAATAGGGATCTCGTGCCATTCCCGGATCTTCAGGATAGGTTTCATCTCCCCTCCCGGGCACAGCACACTTTAACGGGAGGTGCACCCTTCTCGACTCCAACTACCTTTGAAAGGTTGTGCAAGTCGGGATGGTCGTCCAAGGGCCTAATCTCAGCTATTTATCGCATTATTAATGATCCTCCCATGGATTCTGAGTTTTATCATCCATATATGCACAAATGGGAGGCTTTCTTGGGTAGAAGGCTTCCTTATCATATGTGGCAGACTATCTGGCACAGGGCAGCCAAATCCTTGACTTGCACTGCTTACAAAGAGAACCAATATAAGATTCTGATGCACTAGTACCATACCCCAGAATTGCTCCATAGGTTCAATCCACAACTTTTGGGGGCGTGTTGGCGGTGTGGGGCCACTCCAGGCTCCCTCACTCATATTTTTGGGACTGCCCTCTCATTCAGAGATATTGGTCACAGGTTAATGAGGTTATCTCGGGAGTTTTCGGTCAGAGGATCCCTATTGATCCCTTAACCTTCCTTCTGAATGTCCCCCCAAAAGGCTTCCACAAGAAAGCCTCGAAATTACTTCTCCACCTTCTAACTGCTGCTAAATGCTTGGTCTCGGCCTTCTGGAGGCAGACGCAGCCACCGTCGCTTAATGATTTTCAAATGCGGATTTGTGAAATACAACGCATAGAGCGCCTCACTTCCCTCATACATGATAATCCGGACTCTTATGACGCAATCTGGGAGCCCTGGGTTGCATACTGGTCCTTGCAGTCATCTTAAGATTCCTGCAACCCCCCCTATTTTCTTCTTTCCTTATGTGTCTCCCCATGTCTTTATGTTCAGTTCTGTGTTTGGAATGTTATGTGTGTCTGGTGCTAGCTCCACTCACTGATATTACTGTATCAGCTTATTTTAGTTCCTTTTGATGCTTTCTGTTATGTTATTTACTGGCATAAGGTGCCTTAATCCAGGGGCATTCAAGTTCTCTTAACCCCTTAACGCCGGAGCCAGTTTTGGCCTCTCTGACAGAGCGCCATTTTTAAAATCTGTCATGTGTCACTTTATGTGAGAATAACTTTTTGACACTTTAACCTATCCATGTGATTCAGAGATTGTTTTCTCGTGACACATTGTGCTTTAAGATAGTAAGAAATTTTGGTCCAAAAAATGCTTGTTTATTTGTGAAAAATATCAAAGTATCATGAAAAATTTGAAAAATGTATCAATTTCAAACGTCAAAAATTTCTGCATGTAAGACAGATAGTTATTCCACTCAAAATAGTTTATAACTAGCATCTACCATATGTCTGCTGTAGTTTGGCATCATTTTTTTAAATGTCTTTTTTTTTTACGACATTAGGGGGCTTAGAAATTTAGTAGTAATTTTCAAATTTTCAAGAAAATTTGCAATATACATTTTTTAGGGATCAGTCCAGTTCTAACGTGACTTTGATTGACCTGTATGTTAGATACCCCCATAAATGACCTCATCTAAGAAACTACACCCCTTAAAGTATTCAAAACCGCATTTAGAAAGTTTATTAACCCATTAGGTGTTTCACAGGAATTAAAGCAAAGTGGAAGTGAAATTTTGAAATTTCACTTTTTTTGCAGATTTTCAATTTTTTTACATTATTCACAAGAATATGGTAAATGTGATCAGGGAAATGCAACTTAATATTGATTCCCCAGATTCTGCCGTTTTCAGAGATATCCCGTATGTGGCCCTAGTGCATTATTTGGCTCAACCACAAGTCCCAGAATAGGAGGAGCACCTACTGGACTCTGGGGTCTCATTTTCATTACGATTTTATTTAGGCGCAATTTCAGGTTTGCGGACACCCTAAGGTGCTAAAACTTAATAAACTCCCCTAAAAATACCCCATATTGGAAACTACACCCCTTAAGGAATATATCCAGGGGTGTAGTGAGCATATCGACCCCACAGGTGTGTCACAAAAATTTTTAGCGTTAGGCTGTGAAAATGAAAAAAAATTTTTTTTCCAATAATCTGCAATTTTAGCTGAAAATGTTTAATTTTTACAAGGCATCCTGGTAAAAAAGCATCCAAAACTTTGTTACGCAATTTCTTCCAAGTTCGGCAATACCCTACATGTGGGTGTAAACTGCTGTTTGGGCACATGGCAGGGCGTATAAGGGAGGGAGTGTTATTTGGCTATTGGAATGCAGATTTTAGTGGGGCCATGTTGCTCTTTACCAAGTCCCCAAAGTACCAGAACAGGTGAAACCTTCCAGAAGTCGCCCAATTTTGGATTCAGCACGCCTCATAGATCTCATCTAGGGGTGTATTGTACATTTTGGGTGCACAGGGTAGACCAGTCAGTGTCGGAAACCCACCGCCATACACCACGACGCTTTATAGGTCACAGAGAAAAAGTGGGGGCGGAATTTTATTGGACCGAGCGGTATTGGTCTGATTTAGTGAAAACGAGCCAATCCTCCCAAATTTTGTAGAAGTTCACTAAATCACTGTGTGAGTCACATCGAATCTCTTCCCAACCACAAATTTTATGTATCTCACTGAACCAATCTGTAACAGATGGGCAGACAGAGGAGCGCCACAGTCTGGGGATTACTGTTTTGGTGGCATTCAGCAGGGTAATTATTAGACGGTTTTTGAGGGAGCGATAGGAGCCCCGAACTGCCAGAAATAGTAAGGTGACCGGCTCATTATCTAGTTTTTCTCCTGTAATCAGGTTGATAATGTGCACCACTCTGCTCCAGAAAGGTTGCAGGGCAGGACACTCCCACCATATGTGTAACATTGAGCCCACCCCAGCATGACAGCGCCAACAAGTACTAGCGACTGCAGGGTAAAGGGTGTGCAGTAATGTCGGGACTCTGTACTAACGGGTGAGGATCTTAAAGTTAAGTTCTTGAATTTTAACCGAAACAGTGGTTCCACGCAGTCGAGCAAATATGTTGCCCCATTCCTCATCCGAAAAGTCTCGTGAAAGCTCCCTCTCCCACGCTTTTTGGTAGGCGAATTTAGGGGGATCTTTCGCGTGAATGAGCAGGTCATATATCCTAGATAGTGCGTGAGTGGAGTGAGACGCCTGCAGGCACCAAGTCTCAAACGGGGAGGGGGTTCTGCTTAAGGAGAGTGAGTCCTCATAAGCTGAACAAACGCTACGCAGCTGGTAGTAGTGCAGTCTGGCAAACTTCCTATGTTGAAAAGTAGAAGCCAATTCTAAATAAGGTTTAAGCATACCCCCTCTGTAGACATCCCACATAAGAGCGAAGCTCCTCTCCACTCCCAACCCAAGCCCAGTAGACCGTAGGGATTCCGGCAATCCAGGATTACCTGAAATCGGCGTAAGCGGCCCTCCCGTTTCAAAGATACACATTGCGGAGGGGAACGCTCTGCAGGTAAGTATTGTGGTCTGGAGAATGAGCGGGACCTGGTTAAGCAATTTCTTGGGCAAGAGACTAGAAGGTAGCCAGGGGAAGGGCGCAATAGGGGCGCCATGGAGTGTAGACTCGATTTGGACCCATAACTTTGCTGCAGAGTTATGAATACCGTCCAATATCCTCACCGCTACTGCTGCCAGGTAATATCTTAGAAAGTCTGGTAACGAAAGTCCTCCCTCCGCTCGTGGAGCCGTCAGTATTGCTCTAGAGACCCTAGGGTGTTTTTGCGCCCAAATGAAGCGCATTATCTGCCTATTCACAGAGCGGAGAAAGGGCTTCGGAAGTACAATCGGCACAGTTTGAAATAAATAAAGAAGACGGGGCAAGATATTCATTTTGAGTATGTTAATACGACCTATCCAGGAGAAGTCTTTCCTGTCCCATCTGGAGAGGTCTCCCTGAATTATATTAAACAAGGGGGTGAAATTAAGGTCGAATGTTCTTTTGAGATCCGAGGGGATGTGTACCCCCAAATATTTGATAGAGGAGGAGGCCCAGGAGAAGGAGTAATTTGTCTTCAATTGAGCCGTCTCCTCCGGGGATAAGGTGAGATTCAATGCAACACTTTTAGCCATGTTGATCTTATGATTACTAAATTGACCAAAGGTTTTTAGGGCCTGGAAAATTGACGGAAGGGAAAGGAAAGGCTCGGTAACATAAAGGAGAAGGTCGTCAGCGAAGGCTGAGCATTTGACCTGCATACCCCCACATCTAATCCCTTTTATAGATTCGTTGGCACGTATATCCTGGAGAAGTCGTTCTATAACCAGGACATACAAGAGAGGGGAGAGGGGACATCCCTGCCTGGTACCATTGCGTATGGGAAGCAGAGAGGAAAGAGAGCCGTTAACTCGGATCTGCGCCTGCGGGGAATTATACAGTGCCAAAATCTTTGCAAGGAAGACCGGGCCCAACCCAAGATGTGAGAGTGTCCCAGAGAGGAAGGACCAGTCCACCCGGTCAAATGCCTTCTCGGCATCCAAAGAGAGTAGCATACATGGGATCTTGGACCGATGAACATGGTTGATCAGGGTGAAGGTCTTCAGGGTATTATCCCTGGCTTCCCTAGCGGGCACGAATCCCACCTGATCCAGATGTATTAGGTTCCCCAGTAGGGGGCTTAGCCGCATCGCGATCAACTTTGCAAAAATCTTGGCATCCGAATTAATAAGGGAAATCGGCCTATAGCTTTGGCACAACGTGGGGTCCTTGCCTTCTTTGGGCATGACTGTGATATGCGCCTTCAAAAATTCGGTGGTCAAAGGGCGATGTACTTGACACCGTATTAAAAGCGCTTAAGAGCGGGGGAGTGGGTTCCTCCTTTAGGACTTTAAAGAACTTAGCGTCGGTACCGAACTTACCGTCTGGTCCTGGGCTCTTCCCAGCCGGGAGAGACGTTATGACCGCCCGGAGCTCCGCCTGCGAGAAGGGTTCCTCAAGAGAGCTGAGAGTGTCTGCTGGGATAGGAGGGAGGGCTGTTTTTTGCAAGTAGTCCCGCAGGGCAATTTCACGCTCCGTCAGACGGCCACCATCAGGCGGTTTGGGCAGGTTGTATAGTTTTGAGTAATATTCTTGGAAGACTGTCAATATGTCCTCAGTCAAGTATTTTAGTTGTCCCCCTGGGGCTTTAATCTGGGGAATGAACAACGAAGCCCTCTTCTCCCGCAGTGCCCGGGCAAGATATCTACCAGGCTTGTTGCTCCATACATAGAACCCGGCTTCCCTGACTTGACGGAAACGCTTGTGCTTCCTCTCCATCAGTAAGAGAACCTCATGCCGCAGCTGGATCAAGAGTCTAAGGTCAGAATCAGAACACGAGGATTTATGGGATAGTTCTGCAGCATGAAGTTCTCTTAACAGCGATTGAAGTTTGGAAGCCGCTTCGCGTTTCAACCTGGCCCCATGTTTTATTAGAATGCCCCATAGGACACATTTCAGCGCACCCCATTGGATCTGCGGAGTCGTGCTATCTTCTCTGTGGTTTCTTTCAGGCACATAGCATCCTGCAAGAGGGACTCATTCAACCTCCATACAAACGGAGGGCGCTGGAAGTGTGGAAAGTCAAGGACGCAATGTATCGGGGCGTGGTCAGAATGAGTCATTACATCAATCTTAGTGTCCACCACGAGAGAAAGCAGGGAGTGTTGTAAAAATATAAAGTCTATGCGGTTGTATGTTTGGTGAGGATTAGAAAAGAAAGAGTAGTCTCTCTCCTCCGGGTGCATCAGTCTCCACACATCCGAGAGCTGCATGTCATGCATAAAGCATTTAAATCTGTTAAGGATGCGTAAGGGGACTGATGAACGACCCGTTGAAGTGTCAAGACTAGGCTGAAGAACGAGATTAAAATCGCCACAGAAGACTAATTGACCCTGGGCAAAGCAAGTTAGATCGTCTAAGGTTTTAGTTAAAAAGGGGATCTGTCCTCCCCGGTGATTAGACAAAAGCCACACTCCCCTTCAGGGCTGTGTTTGGGTTATCTTCCTGATATTCTACAAGGTTCATTTGCACTTTGGGCCTAAATCATAAAATCATAACTTCGTATCTTGGGCTTTATACCTATTCTCTATGTTGGGGCAGCTTTATGTTATGTTTATACTATGTCTACATTATGTTTTGATTTGTAATCGGTATAAGCATTTAGTATATCTGCATGCAATTATTGTATTACGCCCAGATATTTATTTTATTATTAGCTCTTCGGGGCTATTTATTTGTGTTTTTGGTTATGTATGTTTAACAGAAAACCTAATAAAATTTCTTGATATATAAAAAAAAAAAGGGGGATCTGATTTTTGTTGGGGGCATATATGTTAGCTATCGTCTACGTATGCCCCTGCAGGCTACATTTTAAAAAGATGGCCCTAGCCTCGTTATCAGTATGGACATTGAGGACCGTGAGGGGGAAGGATTTGTGGATCAGGATAGCCACCCCCTTCGTCTTTTGGGAGGGGTTACTGCTGTGATACCAGGCAGGGTAATATTTATTCCTAAGGACTTGGGCATGTTCATGTAATAGGTGTGTTTCCTGGAGACATACTATATGTGATTTCAGTTTGTGTAGATGGTACAGTATCTGTGACCTCTTTTCAGGGGTATTAAATCCCTTGACGTTAAGGGATGTGACTTTGACATTATGCATCGGAGAAAGGACATAAGCACTCACCCCATACGCGGATTGCTAGCAGGGTCCACAACGGCAGGCCCGACACCGACTGGTCTAGGGGACAGAAAGGGAACACTGGGGAGAACAGAACAAAAAGATAAAAAGGCCTGCAGAACAGAGGCCACAAAAGTAAACTAAGCAGACTAGCCGCTGCGGACGGCCAATGAGAAACCACGGCCAACATCACCAATGGGGGGTCAACATGACCGTCTAGGAAGGACAAAGCAATCAAGAACATGTTGTAAACATATATACGAACTCGGCAGGATATTTGGGTATAGACTTTCAGACTTCAGAGAAGAGCAGATGGAGGCAAAGAAACAGTTCAAATGCTGTTCTCGCAGATAGTTCTGCCTGACTTAGTCGAGAGGACTGGCGTTTGAGCTAAGAGAAAGACACCAGAAGGGCCCAGAGAGGAGCAAGGCAGAAGAGGAAAGGAGGGAATGGGGAAAGAGGCGTAGAAACGGGAGAAGAAGGGGTTAATAGGGAAGAGATAAGAAGTTAATAGGGCATGTGCCCTTTCAAATGTGCGGGGGGTCACACATCAGGGTAACAAGAAGAGAACTTTAACAACTCAGAAAAGATCAGCGGGGGGGCCCCAGGTGCTGAGCTGGGTCCTCAGGCTTTCTTCGTCGGCGACTTGTTCTTTGCGACTTGGGAGAAGCCGACTGAGGCGGACGGCGGGCCGCCCGCTGTTTGAGCGGAGAGGGCAGCATCACAGGTGGATCAATAGCAGATGCCCAGTCCGGCAGCTCTACTGGTGGCAAATCCAGGGCAGTAGTGAAGGAAGACAGGTCAGCTGGGGATCGCAGTGTCACCAGAGAGTCCCCCTGCCTGACCTGAAGGGCAAATGGGAAGCCCCAGCGATACTGGATTCGGCTTTCCTGGAGTTTGGCCAGAAGAGGTTTAAGGGCCGAACGCATACGTAGCTTTCTTCTGGACAGATCTGGGTACAGGCCAATCATGGTATTGCCATACATAACAGATTGCATGAGGCGGGCCTTTCGCAGAATTTCCTCCTTGAGGTTGAAGTGATGTATCCGACATATAACGTCTCTCACTCTTGTGGGGTCTTGACTTTGTGGTCGGAGAGCCCTATGAGCTCCGTCGAACTCAATAAACGTGTCTGCAGGTCTACCCAAGATTTTATTAAAGATTCTGGTCAAAGTAGGGGTGAGTTCAGAGGTACGGACTTCTTCGGGCAAGCCCCGCAGCCTGATATTGTTCCGCCTATTGCGGTTTTCTAAATCGTCAAATTGTGCTACATGGAGGTTATGTCGTTCGTTTTGAGAAGCGAGAGAAGCTTGAAGGTTGGTAATTGTGAGATTTGTAGAGTCTTGCATTGTCTCCAGAGTTTGACATTTGCCTTGTAACTCAGTGACTGCGGATTTGACTGGTTGCAGGTCTAGGACTCATTTGCAAGCCGTCCTCTCTGTTTGCAGTAGAGTCCTGCCGGGAGCTCAAGCGGCGTGCGACCGTCTCCTTCACATGCTAGGCCACGCCCCCTGAACTGAAGTTTTAATTGGTTCGACTTTGGCATTTATATGAGTTTTTGATCGCTTTTTATTCCATTTTATGTGCTGCAGGATGTACAAAAATCGCAATTCTGTGACTGTTTTTTGTTTTTGTTTTTTTACGGCGTTCACCGTACGGGTTAATTAACATGGCAGGTTTATAGGGTGGGTCGTTACATACGCAGCAATACCAAATATGGGTACTTTATTTATTTTTGATCTTTTTGGGGGCGATTGCCGTTTGTAAAGGGGAAAAGGGAGGTGTACATGTTTTTAATTTTATTTTTTGTGTTTGTGTTTTACTTTTTTTACTTTTTAACATTTTTTTACTTTTCCCCAGTGGGGATTTGTAACAGCAAATCCCCACTGGGGAATAGCAATCGTTAGATTGCTGTTAGAATAGGAGACCTGTGCACAGCGTTACTGCCGTGCACAGGTCGCCTTGGCAACTACTGACACAATGCCCACAATGCATTGTGGGCATGGTGACGTCACCAGACTACCCGGATGCTTTCAGAAAGCATCTGGGGAGTCCGGTAAGAGACCAGCTAGCGGCATCTCCGCCGATTGCTGCGCCTGATCGGAGGCAGCAGGAGCTCCCTCCTCCTGCCTGCGCTTTCATTATCGCAGCCATGACAGGTTGCGGTAATGAAGCGTTAATCACCCGCGGCTGGAGCTCACTCCGGCCAGGGGTGATGTGGCATGAAGCCAGCGGTAATTTACCGCTGGTTCCATGTCGCGATCGTGCGCGGCTTTCCCGCAAGCCCGCGCGATCGGCAGGACGTATGCATACGTCCATTTGCGGGAAGTCATTTCCCGCTAGGGCGTATGCATACGTCCATTGCCGGGAAGGGGTTAATGATGTTCAATACAACAAGATATGCCTTATTCTTCTATGTTATGCACACGATCTTTATTCGATGATATTGCATTCTGTATTTGGTTTTTTATGTGCTGTTCTCAATTGCATACTCTGTATGTATCATTTTTTGAAGAAAAAAAAAATGTTAATTACAAATTGTTTAAAGGCATAGTAAT
The DNA here is from genome assembly GCA_025379985.1 of Phyllomedusa bahiana. Lineage (NCBI taxonomy): Eukaryota > Metazoa > Chordata > Amphibia > Anura > Hylidae > Phyllomedusa > Phyllomedusa bahiana. Next base: position 6,863 of record JAODAL010028726.1, on the reverse strand, counting down.
CCTAGTGTTTGTAAACTTTTGACTTTGCAGAAAGTGATAAAAATGGCTGAAATGTTTTTCTCTCTCATTATTCTGGCATTTGGCAAATATAAATAATTTTATTAATCCTAACTGACCTAAAGCATGTCAGTGAGAAAAACATGCATATATGTCTTTTTATATAATGTATGTAAACTTCTGGTTTCAACTGTATATGGAGTACATTTCTATATACTGATATTGTTATTGTCACTATATGAGATTTGTGGATATATATGGAGTATATTTCTATATACCGATATTGTGGCTGTCATTAGATGTCGTTTGTGGATATATAGAATATACGTCTATATACTGATATTGTGGTTTTGAGATTTGTGGCTGTATATGGAGTATATTTCTATATACCGATATTGTGGTTGTCACTAAATATATATGGAGCATATTTCTATATACCGATATTGTGGCTATCACTAAATATATATGGAGCATATTTCTATATACCGATATTGTAGCTATCACTAAATATGTATGGAGGATATTTCTATATACTGATATTGTGGCTGTCATTAGATGCGGTTTGTGGATACATAGAATATATTTCTATATACCGATATTGTGGCTTTCACTATATGAGGTTTGTGGATATATATGGAGTACATTTCTATATACTGATATTGTTATTGTCACTGTATCAGATTTGTGGATGAATATGTATCCCATTTCTGTATACTGATATTGTGGCTGTTACTATGGAGGTTGCAGTTGTCACCATATGGAGGATTTTGGTAATACATAGGGGGTCATTGCTTTCACTTTAACGTAGAGAAAAAAGGACACAGAAGACTTTCTCTGGTTTAGGACAGTTTGGAGGGTTGACATGCTATTAAACCCTCCATGTTACACATATAATTATCTATTTCTTATTAAACCATACTTTTTGCCTGTAGTCAAGCTTTATGGCGTTTTCCTCTCAGAAAGTCGGTTGCTGCCTGCAGACGCCTCAGTGCTGGATCCTCGGTCACTCGGTAACTGCCACCTCATCCACCTTGCAGATTGTGTTGTCATGGTAACCACATGCGGCCTGCCTGTATTTCCATGACATACACCTGACCATTTGCTTTTCCTCTCACTCCTGATTATGTAAAGTGCTGACAAATGAAGGAAAAAGTTGAAAATTGTTTTTCTGTCCCTTCATTCGGAAACTATTTCTTCAAAGGAAACATTAGAATAAATGAATGATTTGAGAATCACATACAAAGGTGTAGCAATGCAGGATGCAGAGCCAACTTCCTGCTACAATTCACCTGTTACAGATTTTTCACTATGGTCCTGGACCTTCAGCTCATGCATTTGGTTCTAGAAATATTTAAACAAACACAAAAATTAAACCTAAATTAAGAGTTAATCCCTAAATAGTATTTAACCCCTTCCCTCCTTATTTCTTGATAGTAAATTGGTGTAAGCAGGTCATTCTTGTGAACTATCTATGAGCTGTAATGAACTTGCACAAGGGGGAAGTGTTAGTGGTTGAAAACATCCTGCCTAATCTACCGTACTAGGAAGGTGTTCTTGATAAAATAAAAGATAAAATTAAAGAATGAATGCTTAGAATTTTTCATTGACAATACAAGAGTTTCAAGAATTGTAAGATAAAAATTCTGTATCATCAGCTTTACCCATTCTATGCCGGACAAAACTACAAAGATGGGAGATAAGAAAACAAAACAAAACCCCACACAATTAAAAAAAAAGGCACACACGACCAGCACCTCCAAACAATGTGAAATAAATTGGCTGCAATACAAATGAAAGCCCACAAAACAAAGCAGAGCACTACAAATGCTGAGACACAGATAGACGATGAATACATCAATTATTATACGCTGCTACGCCTGGTATATATGAAATGACACCACTGTCCTGTGGCCACACAACCGGTAGCAGCTACAATTTTACAAATAGTTTCAAACTTGTGCTTTTCTGAACTGGAAGAAACCTGGATAATGCAGTAAATGGTGATGTTCCCATATTTCAGCATCATGAGGCTAAAGAACTCTTTTTTATGGCCTTGATATTCACATAAAGTATTTGCCACTATCAAAACAAACAATAGCCTGCTCACCTGAAAATATATTTAGAGATGTGTGCGAGGGTGCATTGATAAATCCAGGAGGCCACTGGTAACAGCGAAGCCAAGTATATCCAATTACATTGTTAAACTACTCCTAAATAGTATAGAGAACATATAGAGCTGCTTGAAACCTTGAGACTAGCAGACCAGGGGGCTTCTTCTCATGTAGAAAGGAAGAAAGCAAAAGCCATGTGCAGTATGGACAGTCACCTATAGTACTTGTAGAATGGACCCCAAAAATCAACTCCACAAGTGGGCCCTAAAAAAACAACTCCACTGGAAGTTGATTCCAAGAATCAACTTCACCAATGATCCCCAAATAACAACTTCACTGGTAGGCCCCAAGAAACAAATTCACTGATGGACCGCAAGAATCCACTCCACTAATGAGCCTGAAGAAACAACTCCACTGGTGACCCCAAGAAACAACTTCACTTTTTGGGCCCAAGAATTAACTCCACCAATGATCCCCAAGTAACAACTTCCCTGGTAGGCCCCAAGAAACAACTTCACTGATGGGCTCCGAGAATCAACTCAGCTGGTGGGCTCCAAAAATCAACTCCACTGGTTTGCCCCAAGAATCAACTCCACTGGTGAAACCCAATCTGATACTGTGTGTTTTTAAAATTATGGTATTTCTTATGTCTGACTCCCAACCTCAGAGATCTCCTCTGTACACTGTGCAGCTCTCTTCAAGGGTAGGTTTACATTATTGAACTTATTCTTCATCAGCCATAAATGTCTGAAGACCTGCTAGTAGGTATCTAAGTGTTTACCACAGCATAGCCTGTGGGTGTCCATAGGTAACAATGAAGTAAACGTAGTCAGCTTGTAATTTTGTTTGCTCTATTACCGGTTATGGACAAATGGTGACTATGTCATTGTATATGCCTGGATACCTATAAGCAGATTTTCAGCTGTGCAGGAGAGAGAATACAAGTATGACACTCACCAAACTTTGAAACTTCTTTATTTCCACCAATAGGAACAAGCAGCACAGTGTATAGACTTCATGGACAACAGCCATTTTGCACTTCCTGAGCTTCTTCCACGCCCTCTAGTCTATGTGGTTGATGGAGGGTAAAATCAGTAGTCTGAGCTTACTGTCCATTGGTCTATGTCAGGATCTAATGCAAGTCTATAGCAACAGAAAAAAGCTTGATTAGCCACAGGAGGGCAATGATTGCTTTGGGTCTATGCAACTGACAACTGAGTTAGCAAACGGGTCCCACTGTTGAATGTGAGGGTTGAACTTGCATAATTGTGTTGTGGAGATGGGAACTTGAGATTGAAGAACATGATAGTTGGGCATGTGTGTAAGTAAATAATTGGATTTGAAGAGTGGAAGGGATGCTTTAGCTGGACATGGCCTTGTCATATGTCACATGTGCATGGTGAGCTGAAAAAGACCATTAGTGGCCTGGAATTGATATGGTTTAGCAATGGTTGGAGGATACATATGATTGCATTGTGTAGGCTGCCACTGACACATGCAGCTAGAATGTACTGTTAGCATTTGCAGTTAGCTCCTTAGGGCTCGGTGTGGTTACCATTGGCAGGTTATTGATACAGCACTCCAACCAAGTGGATATTATAGCTATTTCCCTGTCTGAGCTATGGTATGGGCCAGTTCTGTGGGGAACAAGAACATGGCTGCAGTGGAAAAATGGTAACCTAAAAGCCATAACAGTAGTCTGCCAATTAGACCTGTAGTGAGGTCCTGGAAAATAAACCTGATAGAATACTATTAAGTCAACTCTGTATGCTCTGTATGCACTAGATTTTGAAAGAAATACAATATTATGGATGATTTGGTGAGAGCCCTCCTCTTTGAAGAATTGTGGAAAAGTGAACCTAGTTTATGATCCTTATGTACTGTAGTGATGTGGCATGGTGAAAGGTGCTCTAAAATTATTATGGAACCCTTGAGATGCAGAAAACAGTGGCAGCAAGAGATGTAAACCATACACATTTGACCAAAGCTGGTAGTACTAGATGGCAGGTTGCTGTGTGAGTAAACACAAGTTGAAAAGAGGTTTCTGAAAAGAGAATAGAATCTTAAATAGTAGGGTTAATTTCTGCTTAAGGGTTAAATAGTGTTTACATTGTTTAGTTAGTAACTTTTACGGCCTAGTTCAGATTTGTTTCAGAGGCAGAGCTGGGTTCATTAGATGATGGACATCAACGGCGCCTGACAAACCCCACCTCGATGGAAATTGTTTCCATCGAGGTGGACATTGTCACGGCGCTCGGCGCCGCGGCTCGCCGCGGCCTTCCCCCTGCGTTTACGGGGTCCGGTGCGGGTGCTGCGGCTGCCCGCAGCCGTTGTCCTTCTGCTCTTGGCTGGGAAACCCCGTACTCACCAGTCCCCGCTCCTGTGTCTGGCGTACCCGCTGCTTAGGGCACGCACGTGACGGCTGGTCTGGATTTAAAGGGCCAGCGCACCATTAATTAGTTATTGATGGCCGCTGGTCCTATATAAGGAATACGCCCCCAGCACTCTCTGCCAGTTTGTTGGTGTGCTTTTAGCAATTTCTTGAGAGTGTTGGAAGTCCGTCTGATTACCCTTTGTACCAGTCCGTTCCGCTACATTTCCTGACCTTGCCTGTTTGCCGCCTGCCCTGACCATCTGCCTGTTTCTGACCACGAACCTCTGCCGCCTGCCCTGAACTTCTGCCTGTCCCCGACTACGCCTCTGGATTACGATTCTGTACCACGCAGTACCCGGCCCCCCATCCGCAAGCAAGTCACGTCAGGGGGAAGGGGACCTGGTAGCCTCACGCCGCAGCAAGTCCCCTTCCCCCGCTTTGACGGCGGGCTCGGTGAAAACCAGGGGCTACTTAGACTCCGCTCCCTGGCGTGGCTTAACTATCATCGCTTGCGGTGGTCCAGCGAATCCACCTCCGCATTACAGCCATCATTTTAACTGAAACAATAGTGGAATATGATACATTATTTTTTTCTTTCATTTGTGACTAAATCTGCACTGTAGACTCTGAATGAAACCCTTGTTGCAGATGTGACCCAGGCCTAAGATTGTTGCACCACTTAAAATGATTAAACAGTTCATTATACGTGGCCAAAAGACAACTATTTTAAAAATTAAACCTAATTAAGGTCTCTCCTTGTATTATATCTTATGGCTTTTTGATGGCAATATGGGTTACCATTAGGTAATATTAGCCCACATTTATTGCTCCCATTTATTGACTAGAAACTTATTGAAGGGGTATTCCAATCCCAGACATGTATGACAAATCGATAGGATATGCCATAAATTAAGTTGCAAGCCAGCTCACCTCTCCACAATGGACTGCACGGATCCTCCTGGTGCCAGGGAGAGAAATCAATATAAAATGCAAGAGCAGCTGATCCAGCAATCCATAAAGCAATGGTCTATATGTAGTGATAAAAGCTATTTTATTTAAATTCCATTAAAAATAGAATGGTCAGATACAGGCAGAGGCATAAAAATTGCATATCATTATTAATTCATTTACATTTAGAAATTGTGCAGAAATTGTAAATAAGTATGTTTATTATAACAGTCCAGCTTCAATTGTACAGGTATAGATTATTAGAATTGTGCTCAACACTACTTTCATTCCATTTAAGAGGTTTATTAATATATTTTTTTTACACATTTACTTATATTTTGGTTGGTCTTTGATACAATATGTATTGTTTTTTAGTATATGATTGTTTTTTAATAATACTGTTTGCACCTCTTACTCCTGTCGCCGCCTGGCCGCGCTGCGGTGCTTAAGACCTGTCTCCGGGGGCTCTGGATGCTCCGTTACCTCAGGTTGCTGCATTGGAATCGTCTTTTGATTCCAGCCGATGCGATGCGCGTTCCACGCATGCGTCAGTATGTCGGCTGGTTTCTATCACTTGACTCTTACATCTACGTCACCTTGGTGTTTCCGGAAGTGCCTGGAGCTGCTTGGTAGATGCGTCTGTGTTTCTGCGTGGCATCCATGATGGCGACAGGTGCAAGGTGAGTGCAATAGGTGGACACACTATTTAAAGTTTGTATATGCACACAGTACTTATGCCATCACTAAGGGGTTCGCCCCGAAACGCGTCAGCACCAAATTTTTATGCCTTTGCCTGTACCTGACCATTCTATTTTTAATGGAATTTCAATAAAGTAGCTTTTATTTCTACATATGGACCATTGCTTTATGGATTGCTGGATCAGCTACTCTTGCATTTTATATTGATATACCATAAATGTCTGATAAGTGTGGATCCCATCTCTGTTAATCAAACTTATTTTGAGAATGGGCCCCCAATAGTGTCCATATAGAACGAAGAGAAAGTTGCCCTGCACAGCACTCTCTGTTCATTTAAATGGGAGTTCTAAGTACAGCTGAACACACTGCTTGGTTATACTTGTAACTGCCATAGAACATACTGGAGAGTACCACGCAAGTGCAACCTTCTATTTATTTTGCATGGAGACTTTCGAGGGCTTGCTCTCAAGATGGGGTCTCAAAGGACCTACAACTACCAAACATTTATGGCATATTTGAGTGATATACCATATAGATGTAGCAGAGATCAGCTTGACCATGATGTCACAGCTTTTCATGTTATCTGCTCTTATTTGTAAAAAAAAGAAATTCAAAAGCAGTGAAAAGTTGATATTGTATTATATCTTTTCATGGGACAACACTTAAGATATGACACATTGATACAATTGTAACACGCTACAAAGCTAGTAGCTTGTGGCTGCTCAATTTCTTTT
>JAODAL010028725.1:0-52846 GCA_025379985.1 Phyllomedusa bahiana | reverse complement strand
TGAAGAGAAATTGAGGAGTCTTCAAACAGTCTTTTTTTTTTCATCCCCCGCCCCCTGAAGCTAGCACCCCCACTAATGATAAACCCCAAAATTACTTTGAATAGGTAGAAACATGTGAATGACTGTCGTGGGCGGGGTTAGCTTTGGGTGGGCGGGGGTAACACCTGCTCTGAAAAATTTGGGGGGTAAATGCTTAAAAATTGGGTCTTACGAAAAAGGGGGACAGAGCGGGAACGCGGGGTTTGGATGTTGTGCTGCCCTCGCAAGAGGGGCAAAACTATGTGAAGGTTCCTTTAAAGGGTTGTGTACAGATGGGGCGTAAAAGATACCCAAAATTACTGTATCAGTACTTTCACTGTCTCAAGACTTTAAAACGGAGGTGGCATTTTAAACCCTGCTCATTTAAAGCCCCCTTGGTTTGTGAGCACAGCAGGGAAGGACGGGGACTGGGGGCCCCCTTTTTTAGCAATTGTAAGGCCCAGCAGGACCCCCCACGGGGCCCAAAATTTTATTTTCCCCCCTGTGAATAGATGATAAATGTCTTTGTGGAAAAACCCTTTAATTTCCAAAAATCATCTGGAAAATGTCTTTAATGGGTATCAAATTCTATTAGCAACCCATTATTTTTAGAAACATCTCTATCAAATAGAAGGGTTGTCATCTGTCTGTAAAATTTATACGATGATAGCCATATGGGTGTTAGGGTTTTTAAAATTTTCCTTTGTTCCAAATATGTTTAAATGGCCTCTATCGTATGTATACCCTTGAATCATACCAGGCTCTAAAAAAATAAATCACCACCTGAGCACCCATGGGATGCTCCCCCATTACCTGGGTTGGCAATCACTACTTTTAAGTAAGTCTTTATTTTTGTACTGTGGTGAGTCTTTGAATAGTGGAACCAGTCATTTAAAAAAGGGTTTTTCTCACTACATTGATTTTCCCCCTCAGCCTGTTTTCTAAGTTTTTTTTTTGAATTAGGGGCGTGTTTATGTTTAGGGCCTGCTAAGGACACTAGTTCTGTATAGTGACACACAGGAAATTGCAAAAATGAGAAGACACAATGAAGGGGAAGCGGGGGGGGTGTTAGAAGGATTAGATGGTGGGTAAATTGGGCTTTGGAAAGTAGGTGGTATCCCACGGGCCCCTTTAATTTAGCTAGAACCAGCACGCGGGCCCTAGGGAGGATGTAAACGGGAAAAGTGAGTCCAATGGACGGGGAAACCAGCAGCACGGCAATGAGAAAAAGAGCACAGCCAAGGTGCCACGTATAATGATTGACTATGTTAGGGCTGTATTAGTTAGTGTTGGGTTTGCTAAAATTACAGTTGAATAGTTGCCAATTTTTTGAAAATGAAAAAAGCAGGAGACTGAGAGGGCGGGCGCGTAGCGCGCAAAAAATGGCTTTGGACACCCCAATCTTTTTGGTGCCACGCCCTTAAATAACCACTCCCCAAAACTGCAAAATGGTTTTTGGAAGAAAGCCAGGTAGTGCCCTTATACCCGGTAGTAGCCTCCCTAACGTAGGCCCCTTACAGCCAGGTAGTGCCCCCTTGTAGCCAGTAGATGCCCCCCTTTGTTTAGCCAGGTAGATGTCCCCTTTAGGTAGGTACGCCCCCTTTTAGTAGCAGGTAGCTGCCCCTTTAGTAGGGTGTGCCCGCCCTTTGTAGCCAGGTAGTGCCCCCTTTAGTACCCCGGGTAGTTGCCCCCTCCTTGTACCCGGTTTGTTGCCCCTTATTGTAGGCGGGTTTTTGCCCCTTCTTAGCCGGTAGTTCCCCCCTTCATTGCAGGTAGTGGCCCCCTTTTGTAGCCAGGTGTTCCCCCTTCTTAGCAGGGGTTCCCCCCTTGTAGCCAGTTAGTTGCCCCCTTCGTACCCAGTAGTTGTCCTTCATTAGCCAGGTAGTTCCCCCCTTCATTTTTAAAGCAGGTAGTTGCCCCCTTATTGTGCCAGGTAGTTCCCCCCTTCTCATTGCCAGGTAGTTCCCCTTATTGTACCGGTAGTTGCCCCCTTAATTTACCCAGGTAGTGGCCCCCTTCTTAGCCGGTAGTTCCCCCCTTTTCCCCAGGGAGTTCCCCCCTTTGTCCCCGGTAGTTGCCCCTTATTCCCAGGTTTTTGCCCCCTTCATTAGCCAGGTAGAGCCCCTTTATTAGCCAGGTAGTGCCCCCCTATAGTTTTAAAAACAAATAAAATAATAAAAGCACTTACCTCACCGGGCCCCCTGCGCGCGGCCGCCCCGCGATCCCCTCAGCGTGCAGGGGGAGGGTACATCAGTGCGTCACCCCCCCTAAAACGCTGCCTGTTTGTAAGCACGCCCGGGGGCCTGTAATACAGGGGGAGGGGGAGGAGGGAAGACCCCTCCTCCCTTTTCCCTCCCTGCACAGTGAACGCCCGGGCGGGTGAGGGGCCCGCTTCCCCCCATGTAGCGGGGGGCCGGGGCCCCCGGTAGGCACCTGGTATTGGGCCAGGCGGGGGGAATGCCAACTCTGGGGAAGGGGGGGGGCCCCCAATTAGCGGGCCCCCCCGCAAAGGGGAGAGTTGGCAGTTGACTTATGATAGAATAAATTGTTTGATGTTGGGCTGAGGTGGAATACCTGTTTGTTACTATGCTATAATCAGCATTTAAAAATACTAAAGATTCTTATCTCTGCTACCTACTCAAGCAGTGCTGAACGTGCAGATGATTTTAAACTCTCATGTCCTTTTTCTGGATATCATGGACTGCAATACAATAACAAACACAATTACAGTGATAATGAGGGGATAGTGAACGCCACTGATCTATATTTATCAAAGGTAAAAGGAGAATAGAAAGTAACCTGATTGTGGCTGGCACAGACACAATCTGCTAAATACAGTTGTCCATTCTTGTCTTTTCTCCTTTAATTATCAAATATGTCATTAATTTAAAAGGAGCTCTCATCTTCTCATTATTTAGTGCACACTTTAATGTCATTAAAATCTTCCAAAGGACACAATTTCTCTACGAGCTTTATCTCTGCATCACTAATGGACAGCTTTTGGCTTGGATCCCTGGGAGGGGAAAGCAAGCAATTGTTTACCGGGAATATAGGAGTACATTACAAAGGGAATTAGCTGTGAGCTGTTAGTTTGATTAATGCACTTAACTATTCCTGAGTTACCCCTCCTTCTACTGGAAGATAATGTATGGGGACCAGCTGTGAATAGTAAAGATGTGGGGTCACATTAAAGGCACCATGAATGGAAGGGATGCTGGGGCTACCAACCTGTGTAGATGTTAGCGTTTCACCAGTAAAGAGAAATGAATTCCTGGACAGGAGCTACCATTGACAATTAGAAGTGATTCCATTAGGAAACTTGCTAACATTCAGACAGCTTTCTCATTTGAAAAAATCGTGAAACCACAAGGATGGAAAATGCATCCAATATGGGCAGATTGGACATGAAATCTGAAATCACAGCTTAATTCCTATATTAGAAGAGCTGCTCATAGTCCCAGCTGCATAGACACATATTGAAAATATTAAACTTTAATAAAGAGGAGAAAAGATTTTGTCTTCCACTCCTTTCTTTACAGACAATTGTTCTGCTAATATCAATACCCATTTTCACTGGTTTCTCCAGTAACACTGTATGCTTTGTGAGCTTTAGCGGCTCTGGGATCGTGACTTCACGTGTTCAGGCAGAGACAGAGACGTATTCCAGGTGAAAATACAGGGCTTCTGTATTTTATTTAGCAGCAAACAGAAAGTACAACGTGCAAGGCATGCACAAACACAAACAAAAACAAAACGCCTGCCCGTCTGGGCTCTAACTAACAGAGGTCACTTACTTTCGTCTGCAAGTTCACCCTGCTGGTTTTCCACAGGACTCACCCAAGGCTTGAAGGTAGCCAGGGGTTGTAACCACCATAGTCAGCTTACCTGCTGCCCTTTTATACTCCAGGTAAACCCCGGAGTGGAGTCATGGAAGTGAGCACCCACCCTCTTATGCTCACTCCCAATGAAAGGCCAAACCCAGGAAATGGCTGAAGCCATACTAACATATTAGCATGTTAAACATATGTCGACAGTCTAAAAACTGTCGACACATTGAAGTTTGCCTTTCATTCCCCCAATCTCCTTACCTTGGGGGCATGTGTTTGGACATTGAAAGGTGCATGCCAGGACACTGGCCGGGATTTTACACTCCATTGTACACCCTTCCTGCTGTTGCCCCTTACATATCCCCCCACCTGTGCCCCGAAACTATGTACTCTAGATAATGCGTCTGCGTTTGCTTTTTGAGCCCCTGGAAGGTGTTCTACACAGAACTAAAATCCTGTAGGGCCAGGAACCCGGTCACCCTCGCATTCTTCCCTTTTATTTGGGCCATCCATTTCAATGGGGAGTGATCATGATCCCCCTAAATTCCCTCCCCCCCCAGATAGTACCTCAGCGCTCGATTGCCCATTTCAGAGCCAGACATTCCCCTCTCTACAATCGAGTAGTTCTTTTTCTGCCGCCGACAGCTCGGCTAAAGGTACCCGACGGGGTCTCTTCCCCATTAACCCTTTGGGAAGGACTGCACCTAAACCCACCTCTGAGGCATCCGTCTGAAACTATGAATTCCTTCTGAAATCAGGGGTAACCAGTACAGGTCTCTTACAGAGTACCTCCTTAATTTTTCAGAAAGGCTTGCTAAAGGCCTCCGGTTTCCACTTACTAGGGTGGATTTTGCTCCCTTGGTGAGATCTGTGAGAGGGGCAGCTATTGTGGCAAAGGCTGGCACAAACCTCCTGTAGTAACCTGCAATGCCAAGGAAGGCTCTAACCTGTTTCTTGGACACAGGTTGAGGCCAATTTTGAATTGCCTCGAGCTTGTCTACCGGGGGTTTGATGACCCCTCGGCCAATATTTACCCGAGGTAGCAGCCCCCTCTAGCCCTATTGCGCACTTCTGTGGGTTGGCCATTAGACCGGCGCCCCCTATCGCGTCTAGGACTGCTTGCACCTTAGCCAGATGCGAATCCCAATCGTCGCTGTAGATCACCACATATCCAGGTATGCGGCTGCATAGTTTTTATGCGGCTGCAGGATGTTTTTTGTCCATTAACCTCTGAAAGGTCGCAGGGGCCCCATGCAAACCAAAGGGAAGGACGACGTACTGGAAGTGTCCCTCTGGGGTGGAAAATGCCATTTTCTCTTTGGCCTGATCTGTGAGGGGAACCTGCAATACCCTTTGGTGAGGTCTAAGGTGGTCATATACCTCGCGGCCCCAACCTCTCGATCAGCTCCGTCGACCTTGGCAGGGGGTAGGCATCGAATTTGGAGACTTCATTTAACTTGAGAAGTCTTACAAAACCGCAAGCTACCATCTGGCTTAGGGATAATCACGATGGGGCTGGACCACCCACTTTGGGACTTCTCTATTACCCCCAGGGCTAGCATTTTCCTCACTTCTTTGAAATGGCTTGCTCTGGGCTTTGGCACCCTGTATGGTCTCAGCCGCACCTTTTGGCCGGGCTCGGTGACAATGTCATGTTGGATGACATCTGTCCGGCCAGGGCAGTTCAGAGAATACCCCTCGTTCCTCGTAGGAACCCCGGACCTCCTGTTCTGGACCTCTGACAAGGACTCGCGATACGGACGGGGTAACTCTTTTTTTGGGGCCCTCCCCTGATCCCCTTGCAGCCACCAGGCTTTCATCGGTCCCCTTCCAGGGTTTGATGAGGTTAATATGGTAAATTTGGTTAGGGTTTTCTTTTCCTGGCTGGAAACCTTGTAATTAAACTCACTCACCCTTTCACAGATCTCATAGGGGCCTTGCCATTAGCTAGGAACTTGCTCTCTACGTTTGGTACAGTACGACACCCGGGTCCCCGGGCTGAAAAGACCTGACTCTTGCGGCCCTGTTGAAAACCGGGCCGGGCTTCCTGGGCCTGTAGATGTTCTCCCTTACAATGGGCAAACTGCCGCGATTCCTGTCCTGCATGTCGGCTATATGCTCTATGAACACTTCTGTAAGGGGTTTCCTCTTGCTCCCATGTTTCTCTGGCTATGTCCATGGAGCCCTCGGGGATGTCTCCATATAGCAAGCTGGGAATGGAGAGAACCCAGTGGTTGCCTGTGGGACTTCCTGGATGGCAAACATAAGATAGGGAAACAGGTGGTCCCAATCCCTACCACCCTTGTCCCCCACCTTTTTTAACATGCCCTTTAAGGTTTATTAAAGCGCTCGACCAGCCCAAATCGGTCTGGGGATGGTACAGGGAGGTGCGCAGGTGGGCAATTTTAGCAGGCGGCATAGCTCTTTGGTTACCTTGGACAAAAAAGGGGTACCCTGATCGGTAAGGATCTCCTTGGGGATCCCTTTCGGGTGAATAGCTGAAACAGCTCCCGAGCTACCCCTTTAGAGGAGGTATTTCTGAGGCTATAGCTTCGGGTTTTAGCGGGGGGCCCCAATAATCCAGTACAACCAAGATATGCGGGTTTGCCCTCTAGCTGATTTAGGGAGGGACCGACCAGATCCATGCCAATCTGCTCAAATGTACCTCTATAATGGGGGAGAGGAACCAATGGACTCCGGAAAATGGGGTTTTAGGGGCGTGGAACCTGACACCCGGGCAGGACTGACAGAATTTCATCCACTGCCTTGTAGATGCCGGGCCAGTAGAAGTTACGCTCCACCCGCTCCCTAGTTTTCTCCGCCCCCAAGTGCCCCCCAAAAACACATGGGAATGTCCCAGCTCAAAGATCATTACGGACATGTGTTCGGGTACTACCAACTGTTCCACCACCTCTGTTGGCGTCTTTCTCACCCGGTATAATAAATTGTCCCGTACGGAGAAGTGCGGGTAGACCAACTCCTCCCCTGGTTCCTGCGGTCTCCCATCAATGACCTTTACGCTTTTCCAAGCGTTACCCAGGTTAGGGTCCCTCACTTGTTCTGTGCCAAAATTCCCTCTCGAGACTGGCAAGGAGGAGATTTTCAACTCAGAGGGGGTCTCCTCTGGCCCTCCAGCCAGGACCGAAAGGGAAAAAGGCACAGGTTCAAAATTACCACTTGTTTGGCACACGTCATTTACAGCAGGTACATCATTATACATTTTATGAGTTTTTTTTCCCCACAGGTCCCAAAACAGCGGAAAGTCACAGCCAATAACTGCGCTGTGAGGTAAATTGGGCAATACACTACGTCGAAATCCCTAAAGAAGCATTTATGCTATCTATCATACATGAAAAAACTTTGAGACTCTCGGTTCACATATCTTGATCAGAACATGTTTAAGCTGCCCACGACTTTCACGTGGGTCTCAATCGGGCAGTCCTATCCTATTTTTTACCTCTCAATCGAGCCAATCAGGCCTCTCACTGGGTCACTGACCTCCATTATTCAGAGAGAAAAAATAAAAAACACCCAACCTGCAAAGCTGCCCTTCTTATGACAGCCTGTCTTATGCCCTTCTCTGAATAATGGAGGTCGGTGACCCAGTGAGAGGCTGATTGGCCCCGATTTGAGAGGTAAAGATAGGATAGGGCTGCCCGATTTGAGACCACGTTGAAAGTCGTGGGCAGCTTAAACATGTTCTGATCAAAATATTTTGAACCGAGAGTCTCAAAGTTTTTTCATGTTTTGATAGATAGCATAAATGCTTTCTTTAGGGATTTTTGACGTAGTGTATTTCCTTTTTGCAGAAATGTGCGCTGGCGGCGGGCTGGTGTGTACATGTAAATTTTCATGTGTGCCGCAGCCCTGACAGTGGAACCCTGGTTTGCATACGTTTTTTTCAGAGATGTTTTTGTGTGCAGAAACATACGTTATTACTTGGTGTACATTGATTTTTTAAACCCATATGGAAAGGAAGGGGTGCTTCCATTTTGGGTTTCTGTCCCGCCCACTCTCACAGGTGTCATAAGAAGGGGAGCTTTGCAGGTTGGGAGTTTTTTTTATTTATTCTCTCTGAATAATGGAGGTCGGTGACCCAGTGAGAGGCCTGATTGGCTCGATTGAGAGGTAAAGAAAGGATAGGACTGCCCGATTTTGAGATCACGTTGAAAGTCGTGGGCAGCTTAAACATGTTTCTGATCAAGATATGTGAAACCCGGGGAGTCTCAAAGTTTTTTATGTATTGAGGTAATTGGTCACCACGGCCACCTCATGTTGGGTGACCCCAGGCAGTCTCTATTGCCAGTATGGCAGTGGGGTAGGTCCTGGTGTCCCCATGGATACAACTACCCCCATCCGGCGTGAGAGTAGTTGCTCTGGGCTCACCAGTCGGGCTTGCACAAGGGTCACTAAGCCCCGATCCAGGAGGGCCCGCACCAAATGTCCCTTAATGGTAACAGGGCATCTCCTCATCGGTCCTTTCCAGCAGCGACCCAAGTGGAATATGACAGCCGGCAAACCAGGAGGTACGCCTCCCCATCCCACATTCCATGGGTTCCTCCCTGCCGGGCAAAAGTGCCGCCACATGTCCCAGTCCTTGGGACCGCCAGCAGACTAAGGGGTCCCGGCCTTAGAAACAGGGTCCCGTTTTGGGGTTTGGTGGCCTCTCCCCCCTTCCGTATACCGGGAACCCCTTTCGGGACAGGAGCAGTCTTACCCGCCGGTTGGAGGTCCCGCGGATTCCCCGGGGTATGTAGGACCTGCAGGAACTCCTCTGTAGCGCTGTACCCTTCCACAACCGCGACCAATTCGTCCACGCTTTTGGGGTCGGTGTACCCCACGCAAACCCTTTGGGGCTTGATGGGAAGGGCCTGCACAAAACGGTCCCCAGACCACTCGCTCGACCACCTGGGCAGTGTGTGTGGGTCTCCGGCTGAGCCACTTGTTGGTAATGTGGGGAAAAGGTCGTACATTTGTGGGCCTGGCGGGCTTGGCCGGATTAAAATCCCAGGCTTGTACTCTCTGGCCCGTAGGCCAGGGTGACCCCAGTCGGGCCCAGGATCTCCCCCGCAGTTTGTTGTAGTCTTTGGCGTCTTGGACACGCAGGTCGAAGTAGGCCTTCTGCGGTTTTGCCCGTTAGGAAGGGGGCCAGGACATCCGCCCACTGGTTTCCGCCGGCAGCTGCTTCCTTCTCTGGGTATCCGCTCAAAGGTCCCCAGGTAAGCCTCGATGTCGTCATATCCGCGGACATCTTTCGCAGGGAAACCTTGCACCCAAATGGCGGGGTGTGGACCGAGCACTTTTTGGTTACTCCTGGCCTTGCAGCTGGGTCTGTTTGCTGTTGCTGCAGCGTTGTGGTTTAAACCTGCTGTTGCTCTTTCAACCGTGGCCTGGTGGGTCTCAATTAGCAGGCGATTCATCTCAGCTTGCGCCCGGATGGTCTCTTCGTGCGCTTTCTGTGGCTGGCCGCCATTTAGCTGGAGGTTAGCAATGGCTTGAATTAGCTGCTTCACCAACTCATCCATTTTAGCCACCTTGCTGACCGTGCGGGTAGCTGCTTGCACCCCCGGACATAATGTTTTTCTCTGTCTCAGAAGAGTACTTCCTCTAATTTTGGCCCAATGCGTCCTCCACCATGTGTGACTTTAGGTCTCTGGGATCGGAATTTTTCGTGTTCAGGCAGAGACAGAGACGTTTTTCCAGGTGAAAAAACAGGGCTTTCTGTATTTAATTTAGCAGCAAACAAAAGTACAACGGCAAGGCATGCACAAAAACAAACAAAAACAAAACGCCTGCCCTCTGGGCTCTAACTAACAAGGTCAGCTTAACTGTCAGTCTGCAAGTTCACCTCTGGTTTTCCAGCAGGACTTTTCCACCCAAGGCTTGAAGGTAGCCAGGGGTTTGTAACCACATAGTCAGCTTAACCTGCTGGACTTTTATACTCCAAGGTAAACCCCGGAGTGAGTCATGGGAAGTGAGCACCCCCCACCCTGCTCTATGTTCACATCCCAATGAAAAGCCGACCCAGGAATGGCGAAGCATACTAAAAATTACGCATGTTAAACATAGGGCGACAGTCTAAAAGTCGACAACTATTGAAGTTTGGCCTTTCCATTCCCCCAAAATCTCCTTACCTTGGGGCATGTGTTTGGACATTGAAAGGTGAATGCCAGGACACTGGCCGGGATGTACACTCCATTGTACACCCTTCCTGCTGTTGCCACCTTACAGCTTGTACGGATCCATAGGTTTCAACTAAAACAGAATATTAGAATTACAGAAGAAAAATGTAGTAAAATGCAATAGATCTATGTTTCCTGTTTATTTTAAGTCATGCAGTGTTGTTTTATGTACCTTTATTCAATTAGTCTAGCATTCATATATATAAAATAAGAAGTGGATGCAAGAAAATAACTCTTTATTTACATTTTTCAAGTTGATATCATTAGGGTCGACATCAGAAATTTCAGGGCCCCATACATCTGAAGCATCTGGGCCCCCCCCCGTCGTCAACCCCGCACCTACCAACTCCATCACCCTGCCCTCACCAACCCCGCCTACTCACTAGTCACGAATCCCAGAAAAAAAAATGCAATTGCGCCATTGTTTTTGAATTTAGTTCTTGTTGGATTTTACAGTTTATCAATATTGTGCGGGTCAGTACGTATACAAGGGCCAGCAAATACCACCACATGATCACCACATGTCAGCACTATTATGTTACTGACCAAACCAGTATACCCAGACCAATATTGCCAAAAAACAATATACTAAGACCATAAAATACCGCCACATATCACTACCATAAAGATACTGAATGATACTATCGTACTGTTACTGAATATAATTCATTATAATAAGACTGATATTACTGCCATACAGTGACCATATAATGTTAGATACAGGTGTACACAAGTGTTCCACACAAAGTGCAGTTACATTTACTGACTCCGAGGTGACGTCTCATCTGACGAGTTGTTCACATTCCCTTTTCTTCTCCATTCAGTCCAGACCACCATGATGGCTTCTCCCATCCATCACTCATCCCTGCAGAATTTACAACACAAACACCTGAAACTCTTCACTTTTTTATCATATTCCTAACTTTGCCCCCCCCTCCCCACCCCAGTACAAACCCCAATCCATAGTGCTCCAAATGGTAATATTTACCTCCTTGGTGCCCTTGTACTTAGACAGTAAGTAGTTATTTAGGGCCTTCCATAGGTAGGTAGTGAGTGGGCCCCCTGTAGCCAGGTAGGTGGGCACCCCGTAGGTAGGTAGTGGGCCTCCCCATAGGTAGGTAGCCAGGTAGTTGGGGAACTTTAGTAGGGCCCCAGACGGAGGGGGGAAAGTTGGGGGAACTTGAGGGTGTCCCCACACCGTGGGGGGAGGAGAAGGTATCTGAATGTAGCCCCACACAGAAGGGAGGAGGAGGAACTTAAATGAGGTTCCACACAGCTTTGGGGAGAACTTGAGTGGGGTCCCAGAGGGGGCTTTCAGCAGGGCTCCAAACATCAGGGGTCCAGGGAGGCCTTCAGCAGGGCCTCACACAGCTGGGGATGGGGCCTTTAGTGGGGCTCCACATGGCGGAGGCCCATTGGTGCCTTTAGAGGGGCTCCACATACGCCAGGTGTCAGTATCACAGAGTGGGGGGGGGGGGGGTGCCCATGTTCCGATCACAGGTGCACTCAATACGTTAACATATCTGAAGAAGCATCTCACACTTTTCCTGCGCAGCCAGTGACTGGAGCCAGGCCCTCCTCTCTCTCTCTGCCTGCAGGCGGGATGCCTGTCAATTTGAATCAGTAAAGCTCCTTCCACAGGTAGAGAGTGAGGAGGGGCTGGCTACAGTAACAGGCTTCGCAGGGGAACTGTGAGACTCTACTCTAGCTATGTTAATGCATTGAGCGCACCTGTGAATCGGAGCACGGGCCCCTCCCACCACCCTCTGAGTTCCGCAGGCCCCAGCGGACAGTCATTGGCACCGCACGGGCCCGTGTCCAGACTCTGACTAATTTGCAGCATGCCCCCTTGTTTCATTTTTTCATAGGGCCCCGTAGAGCAGTACCCCCTGTACTACCTTTAAAGTGGCCCTTGCTATCATTAACCCAAATAGTCTTGTAAAGCCTCATCTGCTTCGTTCAACCACAAGAGCAGCTGGGCTTGATCTGTGGTCAGTCGCTGCAACTAACTGTACATCTTTGGAACTAGGGTACAAGTGCAGGTACTTTACCCATTGGCATTGACTTTTGTCTTCTACACAATTAATGAGAAAGTGTCACAATAAATGAAATATACATTTTGCATCACTTTCCCCTATATTTTGAAAACCCACAGTAAATAATTTCTGTTGATTCCAATATTGTTATGTATTACAATATATAGCACTTATATACAGTATGACAAAATTAAAAACACTAAAGGTGGTTTTCCAGTGGGAAAAAATTTTTTTCTAAATAATCTTACAGATATAAATTTTCATTAACATTTTCTATGTGTTTCCTGCAGTTTCCACCTTAAAAAAAAAGGTTTAAGTCCATCTAGTTCAGCCTAGTTTCTGAGACCTTTTTGGTGTAATTGTACTTGTGACTTCTGGTATAATATTAATGCTTTTTTTTACTAAAATCAGAAATTTTCCCAAACACTTTGAGTATTTTGGCTTCAACCCACACTCAAAAAGACAAAATAGTTACATTAGGAAAATAGGGACCAATGTTAGTAATGACATTCTCTTCAGAATATGTTGAGGCTATATAGATAAGTGAAATAAAAATAAAAATTGTATATTATCCTGTCACAATTAAGAGCCCATGGCTTTGGCTCGAAATGCGTAGACAGGATGGGAAACGTTTGCTCATTTTTTATCTCGTTTTTAACGATTTTTGAATATAATTGTATTTTATTTACTTGGAGTGCTGGAAGTATTCCCTCGGGAACTGCTTTTCATTAAAAATGGTATATGGCAATGTATATATCTAATATGTACTGTTTTCATTATTTTATTTTTAATAGCTATTGCATGCAGTATTTTCTACATTATTAGATTACATGAAAACTATCTTTTTGAACTTGTACTAACCTAAAACTTTTGCCCCATCTTTGGTCTTCTCGATGTAACAGACAAACTAGAAAAGTCTTTTGTAGAATAGCTTAAAAAACACATTAACGTCTATTGGTTGAGATACTGTATGTTCCTTAAAGCTACCTAAAGCTAATTCTATCTCCAGGTTTCATTATTTATAGCACAAAAAGGAAAGGGCACCTTGGCTCTTAATAAATTGCAACTCATATTGATATCAATGTTGATCAGGTTGATAGATTTATGATTCAGATTATTCCACTCATAAATAACATGCACTCTTATATGTTTTTATTTTAGATGAGTGCACTATTCTAATCATAATCAGAATGACCCTAGAATAGCTTGCAGAATTCCAGAAGGTGTGTGACAATGTATTTTAAACTGTCTTAACGATTTGTGATGATGACTAAGCCTCTTCAGTAGTCCAGGTCCGAGCCACAATTACAAATTTTGTTGTTTCAGTTTAATTTTTAACTTAGTCCAATATAACATTAAAAAAAAAACATTATTAGACAATTATGTAAATAAATCAAATATTGCTGCAGCCATAAGCATCTGCTACAATTTTATCAAAACTGCCTTTTCAGTACATCAACACCTAACCACCATATCTATATGAGCCTGTTTCACATCCCAGTAGGAAATTAAGGGTGTTATAGAGTTGTGCAAACCACTGGACTTTCTACACACCAAACTCTTTAAACTATGTCTTAATGCAACTCACAAAGGCACATTCATGCTGAAACAAGAAAGGGTCTTCCCTAAACTGATGCTGCAAAATTGAAAGCATACAATTTTCTAAAATGTTTTTTAAGCTCTAGCAATAATCCCTTTTCATCATTTGGTCTAAATGTGCGCCAGCACATCATATGAGGAAGGAACTATGGAACAGGCTCAGAAGCTAAACCTGCTCTATGCATGGTGGAAACTAGCTTTTGGTTACAGTGGCACCTGCATTTAGTGGCTGGAATCAAAGAGAACTCAGATCTCTGCCATTTAACTATTTAGATGCCATGTTCAGCATGACCATGGCATCTAAGCCATCATACAGGATGGTGCCCCCTCTCCATCACCCATTGTGGGGTGCCAACCAATTGTCATGGCAGCTGCAGGCCTAATGAAGGCCCTTAGGCCAGCCATCTTACTTCACCTTTTATACCAGAGGCAGATTGCAATAGGAGGGTGGTAACCATATGCTAATCTGCTTGAGTTGTGATTAGGAGGTGGTAGACCAGGGGCCAACAGTGTGAATGTGGTATGTTTTGGATGCAGGTCTGTTCCCTGTCCTGTCCCCTTCCGTGAAGATTCTGAAATTCATTTATCTCCTTTCTTATGATGATGGGGAATGTGGATGTTTGACATTTATTTGCTATATGAGAATGTTTTTTTTCCTTCTCTCTAGTCACAACTGCTTATTAACATGACCATATAAGCAAATAAATGATATATTGATAGTTATTTTTTGTCTTATATTCTCTTACTCTCATTGCATTTCTGATTGGATTGTATTTATGATTTTCTTCAGATTTTTTTTGTGTTATCTGTGTTTTGTATTTTATTTAAAGGGGTTTTGCCAGGACGTGACTTATCTGCTAAGAAGCAATTGTAAACAAGCCACACTAAGCTGAGAGAGAGCGAGAGACACAGCCAGAGCACAGAGCCGTGCATAAGGGATCGTGTGAAATGTTCACTCAAATAATCAAACTACAACTGGTGGATTCTGTATACAAAAGACAACAGCTTTCTCCACAGCAGCTTGAAAGCTTCTTCATGTTCCCTGTTATCAGATAAAGCAGGGATCTACTCAGATAATCACACTACAACTAGTGGATTCTGTATACAAAACACAACATATTTCTACCCGGTGCCTTGAAAGCTTCTTCAGCTCCCTTTCATCAGTTAAAAAGTGTTCTCTGCGCAAGCCCGGCCAGCAGCTCCTGTCAGGTCCTAGCTAATAGAGGCTTTTAAGTAACTAAGGGCAGGTAAGGCAGCCTGTAGCTGTCTCAGGCTGCAATATTTTTAATCACATATATTTAGAAAAGTGATTAAATACCCATTTTGGAGGATCCCACGTCAACATTACATCGTGGCAAAACCCCTTTAAAACTGTAAAAAATAAAAGCTAAAAAAATAAAATATGCTAATCTGCAATACATTAGTATTTCAGTATAGTGTACAAACAATCACAACCCCATTGAAAGTGCCGTAAAAGTGCTAAAATTGAACGTCACAGAGCTCTTCATTACACCCATACTACTCTTCATGTTTGTTATGGAAATCACATGGCTGTGTGTTTGATTATAGGCAGCAGTATGCAATAAGTGTGAGTAAAACACCTAAACCCTAAAATTAGAAGAGGTATCTGCATACTTTTAGTCATATAGTGTGATATTAAGACTTTGACACCGAAAACCAGAATGGATCCCAGAAGTTAAAAAAGGGAAATCTTCCCAACTTTTCCCTGTTCTGATAACTATGCCAATGTTTGGTGACAAAAATGGAAAGTAAAAAAAAAGACCTGGGTAAATGACTGGCAGCAGCGTTGCTGGAATGGAGGTCAGTGCAAAGGAGTATTTCTTTTAAGTTTCTTATAGCCACTGCAGGATTCTTTTACTTAAAAACAGATAATATAACCCCTTAAAGGGAATTTGTCATTAAAAAATGAGTCATTGTTAACTCCCACATTTATGTTAAACAAATTTTTTAGGATTTTTTGGTTGTTTTTGTTAATTTTTCATATCACTTTCAATATTTTTTAATAATTCTTAAGTCTTGCAGTTTTCACTTTGGCCACTAGGCCTTGTTTGCACTGCTTTAACAGCAGTCAGAGGGATGCTTTACAGTAGCTTCATGCACATAGGAGACTTAAGACTGACTCAGTCCCATTCTCTTCTATAGGAGAGTTTTCTAGTCATGCTCTGTGACCTGGGAAGAAATCGGTGTGCAGGGAGGTGAAAGGGTGAGCTGTGACTACTTCCTCTTGTGACTGGTGGATCCTGTGTTATCTATCGCACTGGTGTCTCCTTTCAGTTTGACCCTCTTTGTGCTGACAATGAGCAGACAACTGAGAATCTTTCTCTACAGAACTGGAAGTGTCAGACTATTATTAGGATTAGAGGCCAAAGTGAAAACTGCAGGACTTAAGAATTATTAAAAAATATTGAAAGTGATATGGAAAATGTAAAACAAATATAACCAAAAATTCTTAAAAAATGTGTTGAACATAAAAATGTGAGTTAAACAATAAGTTATTTTTGATGACACATTCCCTTTAAAGAAAAATAACAATAATAATAGTAACACGAACACTTTAATATATAAAAAAACAAGCTAAATTGGTGATGCACAACCACAACCACAATGCAATTTGTTTACCTCTGGAGATGGGGCCTTATTTCCCACAGGTACGATGCTTGTGTCCACAGGTAGGGTAAAAACCCAGGCAGGGGCAATCTTCACTTTTCTTTTGCAATCTCTTTAAAAGATCAGATTAGAAAGGGGCCCCAGTTTGATTTTGCCTTTGTAATCGCATCTGCTTACTAAAGGCCAGTTACCAATTTTACTTATTTTCACTTTACTAAAATGTTTTCAGTGGAAACCATTTTAAGGGGTTTTCCAGAAGACACCACTAAGGAATACGACTTATTAAAGTGAGCTACAGTACCAGGCACAGTGCTACTACTGACCTGAATATAAGTATATCTTTAAATATGTATCACACAGTTTTGCTGTAAAAAATATGACAGTGAATATAACACCAAAAGAATAACAATGTACAAGAGCCTGTGTCAGCTTATTGAACTACCTAGCAGCCCTGTACACTAATTATTATACTAATAATTATTGTATTATTTTAGTATCTTTTGCTTGTAAAAACAACATATCTGATAACAGCAATAAAATAGGGAACTGCTATTTATGCAACGCCCTGGTAAATCAGGTTCACTTTGTCTAGTTGCAGGTTTACCTATAAGGAATGAAGAGGTCTGTAGGTAAAATGTATGAGGATGTAATGGGGTTGCTCAGGTTAGGAAAAGAAAGATCTGCGTTTTCTTTTTTTCAACGAACAGTGCCATTTCTGTCCATAGCTTCACCCAAATAAATGCTGCTGAGCAGCAAAACCAGCCTCAGTCCATGGAGAACAATGACACTATTTATTGAAAAAGTAGAGCCTTTTTATCAATTTCATACAATCTCTTAATAAATACTTAAAAAATACAATTCATGTAACATACTGAGACAAAATGATAAATTATAGATACATTTATTGATATTATCTTTATAAACAAATTGCACAATAGACACTTTCCTGCAGGATATTTCAACTGTTATTTTTATTTTACACTTATATAATAATTTACATATATAATAGGTCATTGCACAGTTCATTTCAGACAGGGATGAGCAGATTACCATATTGCATAGTGATGCTTTGAGCCTATAATTCTGTATTAATGTGTCCCCATTACCTGTTGGGTTGTGAACTGCAAAGAAAATCCAGGGAACTTATTGCGTAAATGGATTTGGCATCCTGTTGCTTTTAAGTATTAGTAGCAAAAAAATAAATGTATATATTGCAAATAAATTTCCTAAGACTGTATTTATGCGAATTATATTTGTTCAAAAAAATTGCTGATCACAAAATTGATCTTAAGAAGTGCCCGATCCAATCACCATATTCACTCCAGTACTAGCGCAATGGTGATATATTCCGGAAACTCAATTATGCAGACTAGCCGGTTTTCCAACTGGCAAACTAGCTCTGTAATATATAGATCATATATCTAAAGAGTAAAATTCTGTATATTTCTCCCAATACATGCCTTGAAGAAACTGTCCCGTTAAAGGATCTCTATAAGAAACAGAAGCATTACCAGCATGGATCCAACTCTACAATATCCCCATACAGGGATCAGGTATCATCACTGAGAGATGCCATGTCTGGCCAGATATTCTGCAGGTAAACTATAGTATGGCAGCGTAACCATACAATCAGGAGAACCAGTCTTTGTAGGCAGCTCTCCACTTTGACTCATAGATGGGAATATGGACGGAGGTTGTCTCATAAAGGGGCCAGGGAATTTCTTTTTTTAATGTATAAATTATATGTAGATTAAAAATTAAATCCCAATGATCTGATGAAACTCTGCTCCACTGAGAAATAAGCACCTAATATTAGCTCTACAAGTGCCATTCACATTTTTTTTAACCTTGCCGCTAAAATTGATGATTTCAAGATATTCAAGATCAACTATTAATGACTGTTTTATTGTTTATTGCTGATCTTTTGCTAATTTAGACTGGCAAGTTATTATTACAGTGTATCTGAGATCAGTTAATCATAATGGTCACTAGCCAGTGTAAACAGGCTTTACTAACCTATGGCTAAAGGTCACCTGTCACTTTAAAATTATTCTATCTGCCAACACCCTTGAGGTGTCATATGGATCTCATCTATCTAGGTGTCACAAATAACCCTGAAAGCAGATTTTCAACCGTGTGGAATGTTGCATTTTCTCATAAATGTTTCTACACTCTTCATTCTTAACAGTCAAATGTCTCCTCCAAAACAAGAATTTTGCAGGTGTTAGCAGGTGTGTATGCACTTATACTGAGCAATGTAAATAGTGTTGTGTCACAGATGAAGTGTGGTAGCTATAAGAATTTTCATAAAATGAGACGTCTCTCCACTTGATACTCCAAGGAGTCTTCAAAGTTTGTACCAGAAGATCATCTCTAGATATAGAACATATCTTATTATTGATAATGATTGGTCAACTCACCTTGTATCTATAAGAATAGCTCGGCAGAACTTTAAACACTTCTTGTTTTCAGTGCCGAGACAAGTTTACAAGCACAGCCCATCAATTTAAGTAGTCTTATTTTTTTTCTAATGACTATAATATACCAATATCGTCTTATATAATATTGGTAATGTCAGTGAGCACAGCTTGCAGTCACTTTAGCACAGTATGAATCTAGTTTAACATGTTCACAACTGTATCCTGTTTGCTCTCTTGGTACTTGGTACACCGCTTGAATTACCTTTAGTTGTAGATACTCTCTGAGAAGCAACATCTATAGCTTCAATGAACATGTCACGTGTAGTACTTTACATCAACTCATGGCCTCTTCGGATGATTGCTGATTTTTAGAAGTCTTTGCAGTGGGTGGGCTTTTTGTGTGAACATCGCCTAGTCTTATTGCCTTGTGAATCATCTTCAGCTTTTAAGTTCAAGATCGAAGAAAACAATTCACACACTGGTGTGTTTTCGAGTTGTCCTTTCCTTAGCCAGACCTGTCCATGATTATTGTGCTGTCATGCTACTTTGTAGGCTCTCCTGTTATTCCGTCACATAAACAACACCAATTTTAACAGCCAAATAAACAGTGCTGGACTCAGCAGTGTGAACGATGGAGCTGAAACACCTGATGTTGCATCAGAATCCATTCTTATCTTGAAAGGAAGCAGACGTATTATTAATCTCCTCTTTCTGCTTTACTAAAAAATACTAATATCATCCTCATTCATACCTGTTTAAAGGATATGGGCGACATGTCCCAACACGCCAACGCCAGTTTTTGGTCTATTTTGCGCTTAAACCACTTTTGACGCCATATTCTTGTTGCAAATGAACTGTCATACACCAAAACTAGGCGCATTATACGCCGGGCACGACACTTTGTAATGTGCCTAAATATGGTGCACTATGCGCCCCTGTCACGCAATGTGCTTATTGAGGTGCATTACATATGTTATGTGCCTCCCTCGGACAATGCGCCACAATAGGCGCATTACATATACTACCAATGATATGCCATGCGCCGTGAGTTGCGCAATGCGCCTTTTTTGATGCGATGCGCCTTTTTTGGTGCAATGAGCCTTTTTAGGCGCATTAAGGTACACCTGACGCCCGATTCTAGGAAGTGTCAGACTTTCAGGCGCACTTTATACTGATTTAATGCGCCGAAAACTGGCATGGATATGGCACTTTTCAAACATGTCGCCCTATGTTCTGAACTTTTAATTTTTTTTATATTTTTGAAACATGTTGTCATTTTAGTCTCCAGTAGAAGACTAATTTTAGATCACTTGTGCACGGTTCTGCAGTATTGCAAAATAATGTGCAATTACAGCTCTCCTATTACAACCTGTCCTTTATTTAGAAGTCTGCTGGTCATGACTACCAGTTAGTAAGCCAATCAGGAGGTGTAAGGGGGCACCCTCCTTATGTATAACTGTTTAGATGCCATTATCGCTTGAACAATGGCATCTAAGTCCTTAAACGGCCTTATGTATAAAACGGAACAATTTTTAAATTAAAAAAAGCACAAAAACAAATAAATAAAACATTGACAGCCCAATTCCCAACTTTTAGCCCTGCACCTGAAAATATTAAATGACCTATAAATATATCACCTACATAGAAATGAAAAGAACTAAAAGGGGGATTACATTTAAAAACGTAATTTAGTGCACTTTTTGCTGTTAAAAAAATATTGAAAGCCAGATTTTTTTTCTGTCCAATGATATTGAAAAAAAAATAATGTAAAAATTCAACTAAAATAAAAGCTTGTACATCATGGAAAAAAAAGCCAAAAAATATTGAAATAACCAAGCACGAGAAAACATCATAGCTTTCAAACCCACATAAGCCCAAATGTGGTTAGGAATGTGGGAAACGGCCCAGTAAGGAAGCAGATTAGCACATAAACAGCATACCTTACCTGTTTTTTTCCGGGGAGGATGGCTAAATTTGTACCACTTTTATCATCATCGAGAGTACTTTGGGCATCATTTACTGACATTGGGATGCTCAGGTTGAGGTCTGGGTCAATTGCTTTCTCTGTAGATAAATAAGTCATTATTTATGTGCTTTTTAAGGTATCAAATCTTTATATACTGTAGTTACATTGTATATATTAGTAAACTTTATAAATAAAATGGAGAAATTTTAGATCTAAATGCAGGCAAAACCACTAATGATACATCCATTCTGCATCACCACTGAGTTACTGAACAATTAATCCTGAAGCTATATACATGTACACCCATTCCTTTTGTTTTCATCTATACTACAGGATCAGCATAAAACTGATCAGTTTCAGTGTCAGAAATCTGTGTCTATATCAACTAATTACCCCCTTAAAGGAGATTTTCATGTTTTTGAAAAAGATGCCCAATTGCTGTATAATGAAAAAATAATTAACCGTTGCTTATCTCTCCGTTTGCCTGCTGCTACAACACTGCCAGAGTTCTAGTATCTCCCAGTAGTCAAGTCTGTCCTGGCCTCAGCAATCAGGTGCATGCAGGCCAATGACTGGCTCACAGTCACCCATCACTAGAACATCACTGTTGAGTATCTGGTAGAGGACACCTGAGCTCTTGCCAAGGCCGGGATGACGGATAGGCAAAGATAGGCGACCATCTAGTGCGCCACTTCATCCCAAGCAGGAAGGGGGTAAAAGGAGGTATGGTGTGGGCTGAATTTTCCTTTGGGGGGTGCGATATGCATTATTTGCCTAGGGCAGCAGAATACCTTGTCCAATCCTGGCACAAGGTATAGGAGAAGTAAATTTATTTTTTATTTTAAGCAGAGGGGCAACTTTTTAAAACTAGTGGAAACCCCTTTAAATTAGTCAATCTTATTAATATAATTAGTCTGCTACTATTTTTCCATCCAGGAGGGTTCCGTGAGAGTAAGGTTAGATGCTATCTCCTCTGTACTTGTTTACTGCTGTAGGGAGAGGGGAAAAGTTGCTACTAGCCACCTCTTTCAGAGCTGATCTTCAAGGTGAACAAAGGATCAGGCATGTTTAAGCTAATCTGTGTATTGCTTATTTACCCACTATACATATCAGGCTGTAGGCTGGAGTGGTATATATAGGGGCCATTTACACGGCACAGGGCAAAGACTGGTCGGTTTATCCGACCAGTATTTGTACTGTTTTTATGCCGTGCAGAATGAAGAATGAACATGTTCTATGTTTTTCGGGCTGCAGGCGGTCTGAAAAACCGCCGGGCGGAAATCCTGTGCAGTGGGGACCGCAGCATGGATTTTCCATTAATGTCCGTGATAAAGTTTGCCAGCCGGTTTTCAAAACCGGCTGAAAAACAGTGCCATGGTGACAAGGCCATAAAGTAACTATGCAAATATCTTACAGGTTTTTGCCTTGACAAGTAGCTATAAGTAGTGGTTTCGAAGACTTCCTCTTCAAGCCCGCTTTGATTAACAGGATAATGAGTGAACCATAGAAGCATTAGGAGAATAAAAAAAAAATATGTTTCAAATGAATTATTCATCATGCGTTGAGCAAGCCTTATTAACAAGCAATGAAGATTCTGTTCCTTTGCACTTTTATATAGGGTTTTGCACTATTAAATAGGGTAAAGGAAGTAACAACTGCTGTAATCATAGAAAGTGTCCATAGCAGTTGTCACTTTTTCTCTCGCTTGCCCAAACGTAGAGTGCACTGCTGTTTCTTAACTGTATGTAGATCATGTAGTAAGAATTTCATGCCTAAGTGGGAGATATTGTATAAGGGAAATGTCATGGCAGAGCTTTCTGGATGTTTACTATACCCAATATATGCAAATTACCTGCATTTTACAAGAGGTCGATCTTCTAGTTCACTATGCTTGCTCATAATCTCATTTGCAGACTCAGCAATTGAGCAAAACATTACACAACTCGTAAGAAGTCAATCGTGCAAGTTGCACAGACAAAGATCTGAAGAATAAGCTACAAAAATGTATGACTTCCCATTAATCTTTAGGAAGCGTATACTAAGACAATGCTATTCTGGCTGTGACAATGTTTGTGAATAAATATTGGGATTAATACTTACGGAGACACTGGTTAGAAGTGAACATCTCAAGAAAGGAATTGCACTCTTCCAGTCTGTTAGCACTGCCTTCACAGGTGCACCACAGTGAGGTATCCATGCTTGAGTTATTAATGAAGTTTGGGGTAACTGCAGTACCTGTGTGAATAATACACATATGAATTTTATACCCGGAATTAGACAAAGATACTATTAGTGAGTAAATAAGAATAACAGAATTCATTGCAAAGTCCAGCAACAGTACTATTCTAACTATATTCAAAGAAAACGATTACACTTTAGCCATGTCAATTTACTATTCTCTTATACATTCAACTACATCATGTCTCCTATCTTCTCTTTAAAGAACTAGAACCCCCTACTTCTCAGGATTGGTGGCAATCCTAAAGGTCAAATAACAAAAATAAGAGTATTTAAGCAAATGTAAATAATATGCTATAAAATTTAAAGGGCACGTGTCATCAAAAAATGACTTATTGTTTAACTCACATTTTTATGTTAAACTTATTTTTTAGGAATTTTTGGTTATGTTTTTTTTTTATTTTCCATATCACTTTCAGTATTTTTTAAAATAATTCTTAAGTCCTGCAGTTTTCACTTTGGCCACTAAGCTTAATAATCGTCTGACACTTCCTGTCCTGTTTAGAGAGCTTTTCAGCAGTGTGCTCAGTATCAGTAAAAGCAGGGTCACACTGAAAGGAGACACCATTGTGTACAGATAACACAGAATGCACCAGTCACAAGAGGAGATGTCACAGCTCCCCCACTCCCCTCCCTTCACAGTGAAAACTCTCCTATACAAGTCTATGGGACAGAATCTGTCTTAAGAATCCTATGTGCATGAAGCTGCTGTAAAGTATCTCTCTGACTGCTGTTAAAGCAGTGCGAGCAAGAATGTCTTCCCCACAATCATATATAGACGACCGAATAGAGAAATCTACAATCAGGAAATAAAAATGACTGAGAGGAAAAGCATATGGATCAGGGGCTTGATTTATTAAGTAAAAAAAAAAAAATTGGTGACATATTCCCTTTAAGTGAGAAATCCATCTAGTCATAAATGCCTGTATATTTAGTTCTCACCTATCATCCTAATGTAGGACTTTACACATGGATCATATTGTTCCTGAGAACAGCTTTCTTTGCTTTTGTCAGATAGGTGGCAATGTTTCTTGTATTCCAAAAGTCGAGATCTGAAAAACATTATGGTTGCAATTATATATAAATTATTTTTCCACTCAAACTACATCTTTCCCTTGTTGCTATGTCAGTTTATCTGTAGTTCATATCCTCAGCAATTTTATTTTTAAAGGTGTTATATTATTTCATTAAATGGTCTTCAGAATAAGGGGACAGTGAAAACAAGTAACTTTGCAATTAGATGTCATTAGCAAAGCTGTCTTGTATTTACAGTTTTCCTTATCTTCTGTTTCTGTTTACACTGATATCCAGTCCTGGAGATCCCTCCTCCTTGCATTTCAGTAGCTGAGAGCTCATTTACATTCTGTCATGCCCCCGGTCACGGAGCTTGCATTCCTGCCCTTCACTCAAAGTAAGGGACCGGCACATTTTCACTCTGCACAGCCAGAAGAAACAGAATAACACTGCAGGGCTTCTATAATCAGGAAACAGCACAATTGTGTGTCGATCCCTGCCTCTCCTGCATAGAAGGGAGATCTGTGCCGTTCATAGAAAGCTGGATTCAACTGTAACAAATCTCCAGCTGTGAGAGGAGAAGAGATCAGTGCTCAGTCTAGATTGAATGCAGCCTGTGGTATGTATACAGCTCTTACAAAATAAGACTGATAGGGAGAGACACAGTGACATGTGGACTCAGAGATGGGGGGGAGTCTCGGGAGCCAGCATGAACAGTGAAGGGGGGATGATGTCACCCAGCTGGGAGGGGAAGAAACACCCCTGCATTTCTAGAGTTGAGAAGCTGAGAGCAGTGTGAATCAGCCGAACTAAAGAAGCGATACATCCCCTTTAATCGAATATATCACACTTGCCCAATAAAGGGCTCTGTGCATTTAAGACAGTTAGTTTAACAGCTATTCCTCCTGAATGCACTATAATCATGCATGCTCAACTATACGTGCATGTTTTGTCAATAAGATGAAAAGAATATACCGCCAACAAGCCTGATCCTGTGGGGACACAGGATCGAATATGTTAAAATCCAATTCTTCTGCCTGCTAATTTTTATGTATTTATTTATTTATTGATTTCACAATTATTCTTTCTATTAAAAATGGCAAAGCATTGTTTCTAGTATCTCGTATTCATCATTCCTATGTAGAACACTAATATGATTTTGTTATAATTAGCAGAACTAGTTTTGACTGTATCAGGGTAGGACTGGCCCACCAGAGTATCAGAGGGTCTTCTGATGGGGCCAACCTCTGATACAGTAATGTAACTTTAATCTATGAGGGCTCCAAGTCAATCTCATTTGGAGTTGACTTTAGAACTAGCCTCCTGATATTCTATTTAACCCCATCTGTACAATCATTGCTTTATCGCAGACCTACAAAAAATACTTCTCTAGCTCGGGGCAGGAGGTGTGGTGTTAAAAATAAAAAAAAAAAAATCCTTAACTCATCTTTGAAGCTTGTTGTGTTCCAGCGCTGCTTACAGTGCTCCCTACTAGTTACATCACGTTCATTGGTCACATGATTCAACACCCAATCACTGGCCTGTCTCTGCCTGCATGAACAGCACGTGACCCGGCACAAGACTCCAGTGACTGGCTGGAGTGTCACATAATCGATATATGTGACTTCTCCACTGGGAAATATCAGGACCCCTCCCAATCAGCACAGTCCTTTTATTAAAAAATACACAACACATTTAAAGGTGCTTTCACTTGTGCGTTTTTGATGAAAGTGTATTAAAAAAAATCAAGAATCTTAGAATTCCTCCAATATTTAAATCTTTATAAGGCTGGATAACCCCTTTAACATTGTAAATTGGTAAAAACATTTGACTCTACATTTCATATAAAGACCATGCATATATGTATACTGTTTAGATCAGAGACCGTCAACATGCAACTAAATGCTATCCTTCCATATTTCATACTCCAGATTTCCTGTGTAAGAATTTTGAGCCACCATGTTTGCTGCTCTTTCAATACCTGGTGCACAAAGAAAACTCAAGACATCAGCTCTTCCCAACACAGCTGCCACTTAATCAGTACAGAGCAAGGGAAAAGAGGTAGAATAGTGGCCATTTGGTGGAAAATTTGAAAAAAAAAATTGTTTTGCTATTCTAAGAGTTCCACTGAAAATGTGGTATTGATTTCACATTCCATATGCTTAGCAGCAACTCTGAGATGCATGATGCCATATACAGAGTTTGTATGTACAGTAAATGATGTTTACCAGTGTACTACGAGCAGTCACAAGTCGGATTTATACAGTGTCGGACTGGGGTGCCTGGAATCCACCTGTGAAGTTGATTCTTGGGTCCCACCAACCAAATTGATTCTTGGGGTCCACCAGTAGAGTGGATTCTTGGAGCCCATTCTACAGCTACTGCACAAGCCTCTTTGCCTCTTTTTCCTCTGCCTTTCTCCCTGGCAAACATCCCCAGGCCTGCTATTCTCAGTGGCCCATCATGCCCAAGGGTCCACTGAAGGTTTCCTCTTCTGCCCTGTGGGTAAATCCAAGCCTGATTTCCAATGTTGGGTATTAGTCACCTGATGAAGTGTTATACTTGGGGCACAGAAACATGTCAAGTTGGGACATTGGAATGAAACAGTAGGGCTACAACTAGGGTGAGTTCCAGACAAGGTCAACATTTTTGGGGTGTATGCTCTAGGATAAGTAGGTCAAGAAGACCTGACTAGGATGAGACTTTCATCCCTTACCTGTATAGATATTTATCGCCAATATACATGGGTTATCAACCATTCCTAGAGAAGCAGATCTACAGGAATACTGGTAAAACTATTCTGTTTTTCTTGTATATAAAGTGAGTCCAAAAGGTTGGCTTGTTTTTTTTTATCACACTATTGCACATATGACTTATGGCTACATATACTTTTGATATGGATAATTTTCTACTCTGGTTTTTTAAATATATTATTAAAAGTTTTTTAATAACCTTTTGCTGACACTTTTTATACATCAAGGGTGACATGTATGATCTAGGCGCATAGAGGCCAATTCTAAATAGCTTTAAAGCAGTGTAGAATGCGCCTGAACCTATGAACCTGCTCTACTGCAGGTCATACATTTTGCGCATTCTAGTCCCACTACAACAACTCAGGCTCAGGTAAACCACTTTTAACTTGGTCAGGACGGGGCCGGACATGGGGGCGCAGTCCATAATGGGGGCCCCACATGACCCGTCGCGCCGTCTGGAGCGTGGGTTGAGGGCGCGGAGCTAGATGCGCGTCGCTCAGGGCAGGGGCCGGCATATAAAAGCGCATCACACGCAGGAGTGACAGGGAATCTGTCCCACCCTCCCGCCCTGGAGACAGGGATGGGGGGGGGGGTATTTTGGTTTCTGGAGGGCATATATTGGAGTGACGTTGGGTGGTTGGCGGGCCTTCATTGGCAGAAGGGCTGGTTGTCGCAGCAGCTGGCGGGTTGGGGGTCCTTGGGGTCGGTAAGATTAACGGGGGAATCAGGCTCGGCTAGGATCCCAATATCTTGTATGTACCTGTCTGGCGCAGGTTGGGGCTCCTAAGGGCGGCGTCCGTGGGAGCAGGTGATGGAATGGTGAGCCACCAGAGGTGGCTTTTTGGTGCCCTGAAGCCGGGGGTGATGGCTGGGGTTAAAATTGCGAAAAGAGAGGAGGTCTTCTCGCCAGACCCGGATGGTGGGATTATTATTTTGGCTCCAAGGACCTCAGCCCCAAGTTGGTTCTTTTAGGGTTGCGGAAGGTTTTGGAAAGTTGTTAGGGTGTATTGGGTTGGAGCAAATGAGTGGGTTGGGATTGATACTCATTTGCGTATTGATCATCTGTTATTTATATGTATGTTAATAAAATGGCTGCTGTGGCCAATTTATCCAATGCAGGTGTTGTGTCATTATTGGTAAGGTAACAGTGGGAGGGGGGTGGTATTGACTACAGCAGCAAACGGTAGGAGTTGCTCAGGGTCATGGCTGTTCCAGCAGTAATGCACATAGTTTTGCCGTCCTCCAGTCATAAATGTGTAGAATCATACGACTGTGGTGCAACACGCCCCCAGAACGCCCCCACTTCTTGGGCGCATTACAAAGTGCCGTGGGTACTGCATAATGCGCCTAATACTGGAGTGTGCCTGCTCATACATCTGGAGAACAGGCTGAGCCAGTTTTTGGGCTGAAAGGACACCAGAATACTGGCGCAGCCCCATTCATACATGTCGTCCCAAATGTTCCTGTGTGAGAATTATGAGTAGTTAAACAGGATATACTGCTGTTAGCAGCTTTTTCAATATGATGCACAATGGAGATTCTTATCAACTCTTCCTAACATGGCTGCCACCATTGCTGCAGTATAGAGAAAGGGGTGAAATATGTACAAAAAATATCCTCTATCACTTGCCACCTACCAGTAATCTTGAGGGATTGCAGAATTGTTAGAATAATTATGTGACCCTTATTATAATAGGGGTCATTTGTTACAAGGGAAACTGCTCCAGTTGACCAGTTAGTATTCTGGTTTACAATTCTGCGGGTTCCACCAAAAATGTAATATGGATTCCACAGATCCATTGGCCACTAAGTGAACATGATTATGTTGTCTGCTCCTGCGCCTACCAATTCTAAACAATTAGGCCCAAAACAATATTAAAGGGCTTTGTTTTCCAGTATGGGTCTAGACACTGTTAATGGCAGCCCTACTCCCCATAGATCGCTAAGTTATCTCATATTATGGTAGGGACTGAAGTTTAATAAAATTGGACCTTGTGCAGCGCTGCTTTTCTCTTTGTTTGGTATTCCTGCAGATCCCCTTTAATTATGAACTAATTCTAATTTTTTTTTTTCAAAAGTACTCACCTGCACAAGTTGTCTCCCATGCACGAGTCGTAAAGCTGCAGGCAGTTTTTCTTGTCCCTTTCCTCAAAAGAGCACTTGGGCACTATATACATGCGCCTGCGTTCTGCACAGTTTCTATCCTGATTGCATTGGCAAAATAGGAGCCTCTTTAGATATTCCATAGGGATTTTTTTTATAAAGTTCTTGAGGTGATTGTGACACTTTCGCCTATCACAGGAGCCTTCAGCTTTTGTGGGACTACAGTGAATAACATATTCATTCTTTAGTCGATTACACTTCTCATTTAAACTACAGATGTTAGCTTCATTTATACAAGCATTGGATGCATCTTCCAGGGGGTCAGGCTCTGAAATGAAATATTAGAATAATTGTTTGTTAGTTAGGGAAATGGAAAACATATTTTCAGTTTGTGTTTTCATTTCATATAACTACTTATATGTATAATATGCAATTGAAAAATTAGAATGTAGAATGTAGGACATTGGTTGCCATTGAGAACTGCTCCAACGTCTGCAATTATTTTCATATAGAAGGCACAGTGGGGCACATGTATAAGAACAGTATATCATAGAGCGGTATGCTAGTCTGAACACCAGCTGGCTTATACAGTGCACATTATTTAATACTTAAGTGGTGGAGATCTTTGGTTATCACGTTATAAGGTGTGTTCAGAAAAGTAAGGCCCCCACGTTTTGTGGCTCCATCGCCGGTTTCCGTTCAGATACCATGGAAAGGGTATTTTGACATTCACCGCTTCACCGCTACAGAGCCATAGGGAACAATAAAGAAAACATAGACTTTATTGAATTGCACCCACTCATGTCACGATCGCATACATTGTATGTGCCAGACACAAGAGCCAGGTAGTTTCTGATGACTTCAACAATGGAGCCACAAAGCATGATGTGAGTAGGACTTTAAAGGGGTTGTCTTACTACATTGATTCATCTTACCTCAATCCTGTTTTATTGGTTTCATTTTGAATTCAGGGGCTTCCACTAGGTTGCAGTAGAAACCAGGGCTGTAGCTATAGCAACCAGCATTGACAGCCTATCATGAGGGATCAAACAGGTCTGTAGCTATAGCAACCTGAGGAACTGATGCAGCCTGTACAACAGGGAATATCTAGGAATAGGTAGGACACTGTTAATGGATATACATCACAAAGTGACTTGTTTTTGCAAGATCTTTAACATAAAAAGCTATCCTTGTAGTGAGACAACCCCTTTAAGCTCATTTTGAGTTTGTGTTTCATTAATCTGAAACCAAATAATAAAACAGCAAGTTGTGGATATATATATATGTAACGGAGGAGTGGATCCGCTGGGCCAACGCAAGCGATGATAGCTAAGCCACGCCAGGGAATGGAATCTAAGTAGCCCCCGGTTTTCACCAGAGCCCACTGCAAAGCGGGATGGACTTGCTGCGGCGTGTGGCTACCAGGTCGTTACCCCTGACGTGACTTGCTTGCGATGGCAGCCGGGGTACAGCGTGGTACAGAAACGTAATCCGGAGGCATAGTCGGGGACAGGCAGAAGGTCAGGGCAGGCGGCAGAGGTTCGTAGTCAGAGACGGGCAGACGGTCAGGGCAGGCGGCAAACAGGCAAGGTCAGGAAACGTGAGCAAGCGGACTGGTACACAGGTAATCAAGACTAAACTCCAAAACTCTCAAAACGCACCAAGAACACACCAACAGACTGGCAGGAAGTGTTGGGGGCGGATACCTTAAATAGAACCAGCGCCCGACAATGGACCAATTATCGGGACGCTGGCCCTTTAAATTTAGAGAAGTCGGCGCGCGCGCCTAGAGCAGCGGCCACGCGCACGGCGGCCGGGAGCGGCGTTCACAGGAGCGCGGACAGGTAAGGGACACGGCACCGGGACCAGGACCGCAGGGGGCCGGTCGCGGGCTGCCGCGCGCCGGGATCCCCTGCGAGCAGAGTGACGGTCGCGGGGGGCAGCGGAGCCCACGACCCCCGTAACAGTACCCCCCCCTTAGGTCTCCCCCTCTTCTTTTGAAACCTAGAGAGGAGGTCAGGCGACAGGTTGGCCTCCGGTTCCCACGACCGCTCCTCCGGCCCGAACCCCTTCCAGTCAATGAGGAAGAACCGCTTCCCCCTCACTGTCTTCTGTGCCAGCACCTCCTTGACCTCAAAGATGTTGTCAGAGTTGGCCACAGGAGAAGGCGAGACAGCCCCCCGGGAGAAGCGATTCAGTACCACCGGCTTGAGGAGAGAGACATGGAAGGAGTTCGGGATGCGCAGGGTAGGAGGCAAGCGGAGCTTGTAGGACACCGGATTAAGTCGTTGCAGTACCTCAAACGGACCCACGTATTTAGGGCCTAACTTATAAGAAGGCACCTTAAAGCGAATATATTTGGTGGCCAACCAAACCCTATCGCCCGGCTCAAATAGGGGCGGGGGCCTACGGTACCTGTCGCGTGAGCTGCCAGAGAGCCTTGATGTCCCTTACTTGGGCATCCACAGCCGGGACATGACACGAGGTGGCCAGGGGGAGAGGCGGGCGGGGATGTAACCCAAACACGACAAAAAAGGGGGAGGCCCCAGCAGATCCCGAATCTAAAGAGTTATAAGAAAACTCTGCCCAGGGAAGAAGATCAGACCAGTTATCTTGACGGGCGGACACAAAATGCCTCAGGTAGGTGCCCAACACCTGGTTAACCCTCTCAACCTGCCCATTGGTCTGGGGGTGGTATGCGGAAGAGAAGTCTAACTGGACCTGCAATTGACCACACAAAGCCCGCCAAAATTTAGCAATAAATTGGACTCCCCTATCTGAGACAATATGTAAAGGGAGACCATGCAGACAGAAAACGTGACTGAAAAAATGTTGGGCAGTTGGGGGCAGAGGGTAACCCAGGCAGTGGGATAAAGTGGGCCATCTTGGAAAAAACGGTCGGTCACACCAGATGATCGTGTTTCCAGATGAAGCCGGGAGATCAGTAATGAAGTCCATGGCTACATGGGTCCAGGGTTTTTCCGGCACCGGGAGCGGCTGAAGAAGGCCCGCGGGCTTGAGGCGAGGAACCTTATTACGGGCACAGGAGGTGCAGGCTAGAACAAAGTCCCTCATGTCCTGAGCAAGAGTAGGCCACCAGTAATATCGGGAGACCAATTGAAGCGACCTATGGACTCCTGGGTGCCCAGCCGTATGAGAAGAGTGTCCCCACTTCAGGATTCTAGGGAGCAAGGCAGGTTGCACATACGTCTTCCCGGGGGTAGGTGCCGGAGGACCACGGGGGCAGCCGTGACGAGTCGCTCCGGGGGGACAATGTGCTGGGGAGGAGGCTCAAGACCCACCGTATCCGAGGAACGAGATAGAGCATCAGCTCTGAGGTTTTTCTCGGCCGGCCGAAAATGTAAGCGGAAGTCAAAACGGGCAAAGAATAACCTGGCTTGCCGGGGGTTCAGGCATTGAGCCGACTGAAGGTACAGAAGGTTCTTATGGTCTGTGAAAATGTCAAGAGGGTGGTGAGCCCCCTCCAGCAGATGACGCCATTCTTCTAGAGCCAGCTTTATGGCCAGTAATTCACGATCACCTATGGTATAGTTCTTCTCGGCAGGAGAGAATGTCTTGGAGAAAAAACCACAGGTACGTAGTTTACCAGCGGAGGATCTCTGCAGGAGGACAGCACCAGCGCCGACCGAAGAAGCATCCACTTCCAGAATAAACGGACAGTTAGGGTCTGGGCGAGACAGGACCGGAGCCGAAGCAAATGCCGCTTTGAGCCGGTTGAAGGCTTCTTGGGCCTCTGGGGGCCAGGATTTGGGATTGGCATTCTTCCTAGTCAGGGCCACCAAGGGAACCACAAGTGTAGAGAAGTGGGGAATAAATTGCCTATAATAATTAGCAAATCCCAAAAAACGTTGAATGGCCCGAAGGCCACCGGTTGTGGCCACTGCAGCACTGTGGAGAGTTTGGAGGGATCCATCCGGAGACCCTTATCTGAGACGATGTACCCTAAGAAGGGTAAGCTGGCACGTTCAAAGAGGCACTTTTCGGGTTTGGCAAAGAGCTGATGAGTGCGGAGTCGCCTGAGGACCTGGCGGACATGGTGGCGATGAGTCTCGAGATCAGGGGAGAAGATGAGAATATCGTCCAAGTAGACGATTACACAGACATAGAGTAGGTCCCGAAAGATCTCATTAACAAAGTTCTGAAATACTGCCGGGGCGTTGCAGAGACCGAAAGGCATAACCAAATACTCGAAATGGCCGTCCCGTGTATTA
Organism: Phyllomedusa bahiana; assembly: GCA_025379985.1. NCBI lineage: Eukaryota > Metazoa > Chordata > Amphibia > Anura > Hylidae > Phyllomedusa > Phyllomedusa bahiana. The sequence continues at coordinate 19,830 of JAODAL010028725.1, read as the reverse complement.
AATGCCGTTTTCCATTCATCGCCTTCCCTAATGCGGATTAAATTGTAGGCCCCGCGTAGATCCAGTTTAGAAAATATTTTCGCCCCACGCAGGCGGTCAAAGAGTTCGGAGATCAAGGGCAACGGGTAACGTTTTTTTATGGTAATTTTATTCAAGCCCCGATAGTCGATGCAGGGCCGGAGGGACCCGTCTTTTTTCTCCACGAAGAAGAAGCCGGCTCCAGCCGGAGACGAGGACTTACGGATGAATCCTTTGCGGAGGTTCTCCTTGATGTATTCAGACATCGCCTTAGTCTCCGGGACGGAGAGAGGGTAAACCCGGCCTCTGGGAGGAGTACAGCCAGGTTGCAGGTCAATGGGACAATCATAAGGCCGGTGTGGAGGAAGCGTTTCAGCCTGACTCTCCGAAAAGACATCGGCAAAGTCCCAGTATGGCGAAGGTAGACCTGGAGGAGGCTTGGCAGACTTCCGGGAGGTGACTTGAGGAGCGAGTTGCGGCTTAGACAGGCAACGAGAGAGACACGCGGAACCCCAACTTCACCTGTGCTCCAATCCAAAGTCGGGGTATGGTCCTGTAGCCAAGGAAGGCCCAAAAGGATCTCCGAGGAGGATCGAGGCAGGACAAGAAGTTGCAACGTCTCCTTGTGAAGGGCCCCAATTTGCAAGAAGAGGGGGGCCGTACGGAAGCGGATCGCGTCCTTAAGGCATTCGCCACTGACCGAGGAGACGAACATAGGTTTCTGCAACGGAGTCACAGGAAGACGAAACCTGGTCCCAAGTTCATGGCTTATGAAGTTTCCTGCTGATCCTGAATCAATAAAGGCGGTGGCCTGAAAGGTGTTGTCCGGAGAAGCACCAATATATACGGGCATGGTCAGACGGGGAGAGGCCGTTCTGACACCTAGGGTTGCCTCTCCTACGAGCCCTAGGTGCGGAAGTTTCCCGGGCGCACCGGACAGTCCCCAATGAAATGGCCAGAACCGCCACAATAGAAGCAGAGCTGCTTCAGACGACGCTGAGAACGTTCCTCCTGGGACAGGTGGGCTCTCTCGACCTGCATAGGTTCCTCTTCAGAGGCCGTTGGAGGAGGAAGGGGTGACCGCTGGAACGTGGGAGCCAAGCGGGGGAAACGGCGTGGACGGACGGTTTCCCGTTGTAGGCAGAGCTCTTGTTGCCTTTCGGCCGAAGCGAATATCCACTCGGGTGGCCAAATGGATTAGGTCATCCAAGGCAGCTGGTAGATCCCGAGCGGCGAGCTCGTCCTTGATTCGCCCCGAGAGGCCTTGCCAAAATGTCGCCACCAACGCTTCGTTGTTCCAATCCAGCTCCGAAGCGAGAGTGCGAAACTGCACCGAATACTGACCGACTGTGGTGTCGCCCTGACGTAGCCGGAGCAGCGCTGCGGCAGCCGAAGAAGTACGGCCTGGTTCCTCGAAGACGGTGCGGAACCCCCGGAGGAAAGTTTGGAGGTCCGCCGTCAGAGGATCCCCTCGATCCCATAGTGGCGTAGCCCAAGCCAAGGCTTCTCCAGACAAGAGGCTGATTATGAAGGCCACCTTGGCTCGCTCTGTAGGGAATTGGTGCCCCATCATTTCGAGATGGATGGAGCACTGGCTGATGAACCCTCGGCACTTCTTGGGGTCTCCATCGTAGCGTGAGGGGAGTGGCAGATGCAGAGAAGGACCCGGCGCCGAAGCAGGTAGAGCAATAGATGCCGGAGCAACTGATGCAGGTGCAGAGGCAGCAGCCGGTGGAGGCAGACGAATCGCCAGGTTCTGTATCATGGACGCAAGCTGGTCGATACGTTGACTCTGCTGGGCGACAGCTGTAGTGATGTCCCGGAGATCAGGCAGAGGTACCCTGGCGGAATCCATGGCCAGTCTGTACTGTAACGGAGGAGTGGATCCGCTGGGCCAATGCAAGCGATGATAGCTAAGCCACGCCAGGGAACGGAATCTAAGTAGCCCCCGGTTTTCACCAGAGCCCGCCGCAAAGCGGGATGGACTTGCTGCGGCGTGAGGCTACCAGGTCGTTACCCCTGATGTGACTTGCTTGCGATGGCAGCCGGGGTACAGCGTGGTACAGAAACGTAATCCGGAGGCGTAGTCGGGGACAGGCAGAAGGTCAGGGCAGGCGGCAGAGGTTCGTAGTCAGAGACGGGCAGACGGTCAGGGCAGGCGGCAAACAGGCAAGGTCAGGAAACGTGAGCAAGCGGACTGGTACACAGGTAATCAAGACTAAACTCCAAAACTCTCAAAACGCACCAAGAACACACCAACAGACTGGCGGGAAGTGTTGGGGGCGGATACCTTAAATAGAACCAGCGCCCGACAATGGACCAATTATCGGGACGCTGGCCCTTTAAATTTAGAGAAGTCGGCGCGCGCGCGCCTAGAGCAGCGGCCACGCGCACGGCGGCCGGGAGCGGCGTTCACAGGAGCGCGGACAGGTAATGGACGCGGCGGGGACCGGGACAGCAGGGGGAAGGTCGCGGGCAGCCGCAGCTGCCGCGCCGGATCCCCTGCGAGCAGGGTGACGGTCGCGGGGGGCAGCGGAGCCCGCGACCCCCGTGACAATATAATTTATTTTATTTTTTTTATTTTTTTGCTTAGGCTAAAATTTAGCCTTTGTAAGGCTTAGCTGTTTGATTCAGAGGAAGGAAAAAGTTATCACTCCAGTCCAATTGTAGCCACAGGGGAAAACATGACGACATGAAGCTATGTTCTATCAATAGTCATGTATGTACAGATGCCAACCGTAGAGTCTGCTGGCAGACAGTTTTCCCATGCATCAGGCTGATAGGCTTTTTAGAATTTTGTCCAAGCTGCATGAACTGATGAACTCTTTTAGTCAGGTGTCAATCATATAGGCTGGTGCAGGTAGTGTAAGGGTATGTTCACACAGCGTTATCATGGTGCAAGTCACAGCCCCTGTCATGGACCGCGGTCGTGCCTGTGCCTCTGTTGCGGTCCCAGTCCGGTCCCCTGTGGGCTACTCACCTGTCCCGGCTCCTGTCCATACTGCATGCGTCCGCCGGCAGTTACAGTTCTCCGCTGGTTCCTTCGACTCCCTGGCGTTCTGTGCGCGCACGAAGTAGGGCGCATGTGTGGCACTACTCTTTTATTCAAAGGGACAGTTCCCTATTACCTGCCAACTGACCTATGACCTCTGTCTACATAAAAGGAACTTCCTGCCCTTGCTCCAGCATCAGTTCGTTGTTGTACCTACATAGAACCTGACCCCTATTTGCTGCACTACTGCTGTTCCAGTCTTTAGTGCTACCTGTACGCTACCTGTTGCTATCTGCCGCTACACCTAGTCCATTGTATCTGCTGTTCCTGCCGCTGTACCCAGCTAGTTATCTGCTTGGGACTTTGCGATCTGTCTACAGCTATCCTGTCCTGCACTGCGGCTGCCATCGTGGGTCCCCACCTTTACCATCTTGCCTGCAGTGATTACTGAGGATAGACCATATACTAGCGATCAACGGGTCAGCATATACCGACACTGCCGGATCATGACAGGCGTATATGCGAGGCATACTTTGGCACAAAATTGTGCTGAAGTACACCCACAGATCTAGCAAAATCATTGATCAGGTCCAGCACTCATTGAGTTCCATGTAAAATCATCGTCATTGTTCAGACAACAATAATTTGATTGTATTTCTTGACGTATAATGCACACCCGGAAAAAGAAATGACCTGTAACTTCTTTCTAGTGCTAGTTTACCAAGAAATAGTAGTGTATAGGAGTATATTAAATGTTGAAAGTACGTGCTTGCATGCCCGTACTTATAACAGCACTAACAAGGGCGAATTACGGCGCATACTTTTGCGTACCACAATACGCCATGTGAACATACCCTAATGGTGTAGGTGATGTAGGACATTTTCACAGCCCCCCTATCTTAATCCTATAAATCATCTCTAGGTCAAGGTAGAGCCGGCTGTTAGGAGCTTGGTTTGCATGGGACAATATTCCTGCAGAATGATTTCAATACCTAGTGGAATCTATGCCACTTCAGAAGAGCAAAGAAGGTCCAACATGCTGAGGTCCAACTGGGTGTCTCATTGGCTATTTTGGTGGACATGTATGAAAACTGTCTTTTCCTAAGGCTTTCTTTGTTACACGTAGCAACCAATCAGAGCTCCCCTTTCATTTTTTTCAGAGCACTATATTAAATAAAAGGCGAGCTCTGATTGGTTGTTATGGGCAACAAGGAAAGTCTTAGACCTAGACCGTTTTCATACATGTGTAAATATATTGTAAGAGGGCTCAAGAATCCACTGTAGATAACAAATACCTGTCACCAAGGTGCCTGGCCTCGGTGAAGTAAAGTTGGCAGTCTTGTCTGTCAGTAACGCTAAATTAATGACATTTGGTAGCATAGCATAGCTGCACCAAGCAGTTAATGCAGGTCGGCTTTTCTGGAGTGGCCAAAATGATGGGTGGGAGACCACACCTACGTTTCAAGGAAAGGCTGGTGCCTGGCCTCATAAAGACTGAACCTGCAAGTCAGCTAAGGGGGTGTGGTCCCAACCTAGAAACCAAAGGTATGGGACACGGTGTTTCTCAATTCGTGAAACGTATCCAAACACATACCCTAAGTGTGCTGCGTGTTTGGATGATTTTTTTCTGCAGCAGAAACGAACCCTATAGTTTTAAATAGGGCGTCTGCTGCATAAAAGAGATCAAGAATTGACATGTCAATCCTTTAAACGGATCGACATGTCAATTCTTTAAACGGATCTGAAAGACGCATCAGAAAGATGCATGTAAACACTTATCGGCGATCACTTGTCTGAACGCCGATGCATGTTTTACATTTGAAGCAATGTAAATCACACTGCACATTGTTAGATCCGTGTTTGGGTCAAAAACTTGGATCCAAACATGTATCTAAAAAAACTTGGTGTGAACATCCCCTAAGGAGACTGCTGCATAGTGGGGCTGTGTCCATCTCTGCATTTCAGACTGTGGGTTCTTTTGCATCTCTGGCGAGTGGAAACCCTGAAAGCCACACAAGACTGAGTTTTTCTTGTTTGCATCGGCTGTGCAAAACTTATGTTATGGGCTGAAGTCAAGACGTGTTTGTTTTTATTGAGGTTTTGGTTTGTGGCCAAATAAAACGCAAACTTGCCATACAAATGCAAAAGAGCTGAATCCCACAATATATACACACTTATATACTCAATTTATCATTTATACACACACACTTTATTACTTACTATTCTAATTATTGGTTGAATTTAAAGCAGGCTTTTTTTAATTATATTAACCCATTATAAATGTTAGAATATTTATTCAGTTAAACCAATAATTAAAATTTAGAATGATAAATTGTGTGTTCAATTACGATTTACATAGAAAAGACTAGAAACAGAGTATTTTCTTAGGCCACTCAAGTCCAGATGGGGAGATCATTGTGATACAGACATGTGGTTTCAATGTGTCAAAACAGACAAGTCAGGGACAACACTTGGTCATATAATGAGTACAGATGTTATTAGTCAAAACACTCTCTCTATATGTAGATATATGGCTTCTAATATGTGGGAAGAATTTGTGAGCTCTGGTGTTCAGTGTACATTAGAAAAGTCTTAAAAGATATCTCTAAGCTAATAACAGAAATCGGTTCTCAGGCAGATCACATTCACATAAAAGTGTATGAGGCTCCCATCTCCTAGTACAAAAACTCTTCAAGCTATTATAAACGTATCGCTCGATACTAATCATGTAGGCAAAAAATAGTTAGATTAAGATCTCATATATATATAATAAATATTAAATTACATGTTCTGAATTAATGATGACACCATAAACATATTTAAAAATACCATAATTAATCAAATATTTTATAACCAAATATGCATAAAAACAATGAGCATGTAGAAGGACCAACATTAGTACTGACCAGGAGAATAGCTACCCACCCGTTGCGTGTTTTGCCCAAGCTTCACCAGGGCTCACCTGGGCATAACACACATTGGCTGCACAGCTGATTTCCTGGTCAGTATTATCTGTGTACTTTTACTTGTTCATTATGTTTCTTATGCACATTAATTGGGTTATAAATATTTAATTAGTTACACTGTATCTTTCGGTCATTAATTATTTTACTCAACCGGCCAGTTCCTTTTGGTAGTTGAATATTATGTAGTGAATTAATAATCTAATTAAATCTCATATTATCTTACCACCCCGGTATTTGAAACTTTTTTTTGCGAATTTCCCAACCACTTTATTTTTTTTCCCTTTTTATTTTTAAAAGGAGATTTGGAAATGAACAGATGGTGGGGGATTTGAAAAAATTCAAACCATGTGGCATAGTGGGGGTCTCACTTACTGGGCCCCCGCGAAAAGGGTTTCATCCTAGGACCAAATTTTGTTACACTTTCCTTTAGGGGGAAATTTAAAAAGGAAACTTTAGAGGTAGAATATGGGAACGACAAGAAAAATAAAATTTTAAACCATAAAGGAATTCCCCTTTAACCCCTTCCCTTTCACAAACCCAAAGGGGGAGGTTTGGGTGAAAATGTCACAAGGGGGAACTTTTTATTTATGGGTTAAACCGGAGGGGGGAATTCAAGCTTGTACCTTTTTTTTTCCCTTTTCCCCAAAATTTGGGAAAAAAGCCGGCGGGCTGGCCGGTTAAGCGGGGTGCTCCGTCCGTCCCTTTACCCTCTTGGCCCCTTCCCCAGGCACAGCTGTCCGCACCTACATAGCTCACCAAACCTTTTATGAAAACCCTTTATGGCGGCCTGTCCCACCCTGGACGACGAGGCAGTGTGGCACCCCCTTGGGGAAAACTCCTTTCCATTATTCCTCCCTCCCCCCCGCCAAAGTGGAACCCTAATTGTGACTTCACAACCCCGAGGTCCAAAGCCGACCCCCAAAAGAAGCGCCTATTTAAAAAAAAACACCGGACCCTACGGCTTCACCGCCGAATCTAATGATCCTCAAGGAAACTTCCACCCAAAAATTCAAACGGGATAACCTAAATGAAACTAAAAGAAAAGGACCGATTAAAGGGCCGGGGAGTCCAAAAATTTTGACTTACATCAGGGCTTTAATGAAGGGAAGGGATTACCGGCCCCAATTTGGCCATTGTCTTGAGGGAGACGGACCAAACAACTCCTCAAACAAATTATGGCCGAAAAGACCTAGGAGACCCCCATTGCCCTCTTTTGATGGCCGTTCCAGAGGGTTTTTAATTAAAGGCGGGAGTTTTCAGTGGGAAATTTTCAAAGGTTTGTCAGTAAGGAAAAAGTAAGCCCGAACTCCCCCAACCACCATCCGTCATGGTGCCCGAGAGAAAATTAAGCATTGCCCCCAATTCACGGTGGGGATGGCTTGGCTGGTTCTCATCCATTCTTAAAGGGGAACGATGTCGCGCACTACCAACACAACAGCCCAATTCACATTTTCACGGGGCTTTCTTTCTTTCCCTATCTTCTCTAAGGTTAATTGGGGATTGTCCAATTCAACTATTTATTAGCTTGGCCCCCCGATTTAGGACCCCTTGTTTTGAGGGTATCATTGGGTTTGGAAAAACCCAGGTTCTGTTGGATATTGGCAATAACTTTTGTTTTTCCCTTTCAAATTCCTCATGAACATTTACCCAGTGTTTTTTTCCCCTGGAATCCTTGGGAAACCCTCTATTGGGGGGATTTAAGGTCCCCCTCGAAAAAGGCGAGTTGCTGGAATTGAGTTTTTCCCCCTTCCTAGATAAATTTTGGGTCTGGGATGGTTTTTTTTCCCCGTTTTCTTAAATTTCCTTTTTCTATAAGATTGGGTAGAACCCCCTGATACTATTAAACCTGAACTACCCCCCCCTGATCAAAAAGATCGCAGACGAGCTACATAGATGGCCCAAATTTCTTCCACTCCCCCTCTGGGTAGATCCCATTGTCATTAAAATGATCCCCTTCCCCAAGTTCTATACCCCTCCAGACCCTTCCCCTGCTGTTAAGACAAAAACTAAACATCAACAAACTCCATTTCACCCTTCCCCCGGGGTTTATCTGGGTGGCATGAAAACCACAGATAGCCCTTCGCAAACTAATGCTCTCAGTAGAGGGGGGTGGCCCTTTCAACCTGCCAATTATACGGGGCTAAAACCCTTGCTTGCCTGGCCAACATGTCCTGGACTGGATCGGAAAGACCAGCCGCTACTCAATCTCGAGCTAGAGAAGAGATGTTCCCCCCTGGCTCCCCCTCCTTTTGCATACCAAGCTTGCCAACATCCCCCAAAAATTAAGTCCCTCCCCTTTTTTAGAGATACCTTGGCAACTTGGAAGCAAATCCGCAAACAGGCGGGTCTCCACTTTATGCTATCTAAGGGCATGCCTTTGTGGGAACTCCCTGAATTCCCCCAGGGCCGAGAAAATCCCATGTTCAAACAATGGAGGGCCAAGGGAATCTGTCAAGCTGGTCAGCTAATGCACGAGGTGGAAAGAAGATGGCTCTCCCCGACCGAGGTGATAGCGAAATTTAAAACTCCCCTCCAGGGCATGTGTTTCCGGCCTTCCAGATTCTTTCCTTTTGCAAGTCCAGACTCAAAATGTATCAAACGAATGTGTCTCTAACAAATTTGACGCTTTACTACTGTGCCATAAATCTTCCTTTACCCTCTCCTCCATCTATCGGATCTTGATAGGTTGGGACCTGGGCTCTGGGAGTACCCCACCCTTCCAAATGGGAAAGGCGCTTCGGAGACCCCAACTTCTCCGATAAAATACTGGCGGGCCTGGTTAGACTCCGGAGATCGGTGATATGTGAGACATGGAGAGAGACCCATCTAAAATTTACCCCAACACGCATTCTACGGGTTCGACCTTCCCCCGTCGAGAAATCTTCCTGACAGACTCCGAGCCTGCCCTAAATGCCAAACCCCCTCTACTGACATGTGGCATGGTTTATGCTCGTGCCCCCACTCACAGAAATTCTGGGACCTTTTCGTAGGGTACATTTAGGAACACTGGCGAGTAAGACTACCCAAAGATCACGAACTCCTAATTTTCCATTTTGTAAGCCCAAAGAAGACACGACCTCCGACGACCTTTTGGGCTTTTACCCGGGCTGGCGGTTTAGTACCCCCATATTGCAATATTGGTCACAAAAAGGTGTCTCCTATTACACTGGCTGAAAACCTACAAACTCCCCGATATCTCTGATAGTTGAAAAACATGAAAAGTACCTCACGCTGACAAAATTGAGACAGAGAGACAAAAATAGCTTAAGACGGAGGGATTCTTTAATAAATTGAAGCCTTTCATTGTATCGCATTACTCCACAGCAGAGATTCATCAATTGATGTCATCTTTCCAATACACGATGTGGTACTGCAGAGAGGCTCTGGCCGGCAGTCTGGGAGGCTTGGACACAAGGGAACTCCCCCTCCCAGACCCTCTTGGGCTACTGTCAACTAGGAGATCCCAGATGGTACAGACGCAGACAACTGACCCTCTCCACACACCACCATACTTTTAATGCCCTTATACTGTGCTTGTCATCCGCACCCACCACAATCCAGCCGTGACATTGCCCCTTCCCTGTCTGACAGATCACGGCGCTCTCCTTTTCTCCTTTTCTCCCTTTTCCTCTTTTTTTTTTCCCCCTTCTTGGGGAAGGCGTGACACACCCAGTGTTTAGGTGCTGACAGGACTCTACAACTCAAGTTTAGTCAAGTTCAGTTGAGTTTAAAAATTGTGTTTGGTTAGCATGATTTCCTTGAGGACACTGAGATGGGATTTTGTGCCCAATACCTATTAGTCTCTTGGATAACCTCAAGAGCTCTCTCAAGACTTTTGATTAAAAGACCAAGACCTTTAACTCGCATGGACTACTCAGGTCATCCACAAGCTACGCCACTCAGGTGGCTACTGTGTCCACAAGCGGATTTGTGCCTGCTAATTGTATTTGTATACTTTGTATTTGTATAACTATGTTTTTCTTTCTAAGAATTTGGAAAATCTTCAATAAAATGTGTTATAAAAAAAAAAAGAAATGACTCTGCACCCACACACTTAAAATATTACTTTGATTATTGTATATTTCAGGGAAGGAATACTTTAACTACACCTAAACTGAATTTTATTATGGTAAAACTGTATCACACTAATGGATTCTATATGGACAAATACGGTATGTTGTTGGAGTTAGCGCAATCCAGTAAAGAAATGAAGACAATCTTTACAAGCACCATATTTGATTATATAACTCAGAATGTTCGGATATCTATACTTAGAGAAATAATGAAAAACATATTAAGAAAAATAAATATTTACCAGTATAGAAGGTTGAGAGTTGTGTGAACTTTGTTTCCTCGTTGGTTTCTAATTCATCTGCATATGGAGAGTTATAAGAACCCAGATAACCTGGATGCAGGAAACATAACAGTACAGTTAAATAATATGATACCAATTATTAATTTGCTCTAAATAGTAGTTTAGAGTTAAGTGGGGAATCTTAAAAGGGTTGTTTGTAACTAGAATAAAATGAACTATAGAAGCAGCATCACTTTTGTCCATGTGCTGTTCCTGTTGTTGCAGTTATTTACCCTGCTTGATAATACTGACCTATGATTTAAAGGGGTTGTCTCACTACAAGGATTGCTTTTTATGTTAAAAATCTTGCAAAAACAAGTCAATTTGCAATATATATCCATTAACAGTGTCCTACCTATTCCTAGATATCCCCTCTTGTATGGACTGCATCAGCTCCTCAGGTCACTATAGCTACAGACCTGGCTTCTACTGCAGCCTAGTAGAAGCCAGTAAACATGCCCCTGAATTCAAAATGAAACCAAGAAAAGAGGACTGAGGTAAGACAAATCAATGTAGTGAGACAACCCCTTTAAGATCCCTATGGTTGGGTACCAACTATTTTATCTGTTGCAGATCCTGATTTTTCTGGTGTATGATCTTTTCAATAATGGACTGCAGTCTAATCTAAATTTTAGACATGGGGGACCTAATCCATTCAAAAGCTCATCTTTTTACGCTCCACCTTTTTTTGCATATACAGTTGTCTGGTTGGGAAAATGGATGGTGCCTTGTAATGTCTAATTTCTCCTGTGTGTGGCGATACTGGGGAAATTAACACTTGTTTACAGATTTCCCTAAGGCTATGTTCACACGGCTTATTTCAGGGCGTATTTGCAGACGTAAATACGTCTGTAAATACGCCCCGAAAAACGTTTCAAATACGTGTCACAAAGTGTGGCGCGTATTTTGCGTCGTAAATACAACCCCCATTCTTTACTATGGGGATTTACGTTGCAAAATACGCCTCAATAAGTGACAGGGGACTTAATTTTACTATCGTATTTACGGACGTATTTACGTCCGCAAATACGTCACGAAAATATGCCTCGTGTGAACGACGAGGCGTATTTTACATTGGAATCAATGCTAATCTAATTGTTCATTATTTGAAACGTATTTCGGGACGTATTTGCGGACGTAAATACGTCCGTATATACGCCCCAAAATAAGCCGTGTGAACATAGCCTAACAGATTACAACTGATCACTCAGGGTCTCTGCAGAGTAATACCTGTGATCAGTAAAACCCTTTATTAAAAGATTTGTAAACTATGAAACCATGTCACCCATCCACAAAACATAATGTCAGTGTTTCTCCTAGTAACATCATTTGGTAACAAAGTAGACTCCAGAACTGACATGAAGTGTAAGCTGTTTATGTCAAGACAACATTCGGAGTATAGAAAAAATGAATTTTATTAGAAAGAAGTAAACAAAAACTGCTACAATATTATTTGAGGAAGGCTCATAATCTGGAAGTGATCATAAGGACTGTGTTGTGAGTTACTGCGTGTTATGTTTTCACATAAGGTGGAATGTTGTGCTAAGTGCTCACCGGGCATATAGACAGGATGCACAGTCCAATAAATGTCCAAACAATGCTCTTCCCTTTTCATGCGATGATGACATTTGCAGTTGACCATGGGAGTACGAGAAATGAGTTCAGCTGCCTCTTGACATTGTTGGGCATTTGAAGAGCAGTTCTTTAACACAAGGTAAGTCTTATTGCACAGACTGTTATTCTTACACTCCCCCTCTGCTGATATGCAGTCAGTCGACTCCAAAGAGTTCATGGACAAGGTAAAAGCTGAAGAAAACAAAACACATATAATGTCATTTGATTGTGAACTCACAACATTATTATAATTATTATTATTTGTTTGTTGAGCGCCATTAATTCCAGGGAGCTGTACAAGCCAATTGGTTCAAGTACATAATAAAATACAAATACAATAACACACTGATACAGAAAGAGAGAGGACCCTGTCCACAAAGGCTTACAATCTACAATTCAAGTGAACCCTTTAAAAGCTTTGTCTTAAGAAAAATCCAATTGTATCTACTGCTCCTAAACAAACATGTATGTCTTCAAGATAAAAAAAAAAAAAAACATACAAAATTACTGTGTACTAAATGAATGCTGGTAAGAATAATGGACCCAATGGAAGACAATACGACTACAGGATGACTACCTATGGTTTGATTGTGTGTTGATGTGTTTTATTATGGAAACATTGATCTGCATAATAACTGTAGTCACAAAAGCTAGGACATTTTAGTGAAAATTATTTGCAAAAATCCCTCATTTTTCATTGCAAATACCATGAAGACATTTTACAACAATTTTGTGGAGGTGTGCATAGCAATTAACTGTATTCCAGTTTCCAGTTCAAAGTCATAGGTCAGGTTTAAATACACTACAATATAGTAAGTAAGAAACCAAATCAAACACCTTCCAGAACTGTGGTACATGAACATATGGATGAGTTCTGGTACTAGATACTATGGATATTAGTTCTTGTATTCCCAGCACTGAAAAGAAAAATGTCAACTGATGTTTAGCACATACTGTATATAGTCAGGAGCCTGGCTGACATCTCATGGACCACAGTGCAAAACCTTAGTTTTACCCCCACCCCTAGTTCTGACAAAAGCAAAACTGGTGGCCGCCTTATGAGGAGGGTCAGGGGTGAGGACAGGGGCACCTCTTCTACACATTGGTGGGACTTACATCTATCAAACATTATGATGTATCTTATGGATATGCCATGGCTGTCTGATGCACAAAAAACCCTTAAAAGAAGTTGTGAATCTGGATATACTAAAAAAAATGGTCCCACACTATACTTCATATATCATAGTAGTGATGACATGACATACTGGCTTGTGACTGCTGAAGCCAATTACTGCTGACAGTGCTGTTAGTAAGTTTTGCCAATGAGTGATGCAGGCACCACTTGTGCAATGTTACTAAAGACCAGTGGGGTACCACAAGACCCTGGACAACAAATTCACTTCATCTGTTGCAGCAGCTATCTCTCTGGCACCAGCTAATGCTAATACAAACACTTTATAGAGTGATATCTAACCATAGCACAACATATGCAGGTTGCTGGTTATGGTACATTTTCTTCTGCCATATAAAGCATCTTTCACATTTTTTATTTTTGCATATCAGTGACAGATATAACCATCTGCCTTTGTTCACTCTTACTAAAGATAGAATAATGCTGACATATCTTCCCTGCGCAGGCATATTCAATTTACGGTATAGATTATACGCCAGTTTATGTTACAGATTAGGAGCGGGTCTATATAGCAGTGGAAAGTATTCCTTAAAACATAACTTTTATTTCACATACAGATCAGGAGTGGGAAGGACCACTTCTAAAGACATTTACAAGTAAATCACATAGCTTTGAACTTTAAGGCATACAGTCATGAAAAAAATGAAAATATCCCTTCTTTGAATTCTATGGTTTTATATATTGGGACAAAATAAAAATGATCTGGTCTGAAGAAATTCTTAAAATTAGATAAATACAACTTCAGAAGAACAACAACAACACAACAGATTCCACCATGTTATTATTTATTTAATAAAACTTATTGAAAAATGCAGAAGTAGTGTGTAAAAAATGATGTTTACCCTTCCAGCTGTCATAGAAATTAAGTGGGTACTTAACTGTCAAGACCTGCTAGGCAAATGCATTTGATTGATTAGCAGCAAGTTTAGCCACCTCTATAAAAGCAAAGGTTTTGGCAGTTTGTTGGTCTTGAGTGTTCAGGAATATATTATCACAATGCCAAGAATGAAAAAAATCAGCAATGATCTTAGCGAAGCAACTGTTGCTGCACACATCAGTCTTGGAAGGGTTATAAAGCTGTTTCCAAACAATTTTAATTCCATCATTCTACAGTGAGAAAGATTATATTGAAAAATATTCAAGACAGTTGACAAGCTTCCCAGAAGTGAATATCCCAGCACATTCACCCCTATTTTTCTTACAACACAATTTTCTTACAATGTGTGCAAACTACAGAATGGGACAGATTTAATGACAGTGCATCAGAATTGTAGCTTTTAATGATCCAAAAATCTGGCAATTAATGCCATGCAGTTTAGACATATTTTGTGCCAAGTTAGATACTTTTCAAAAGGTTCCAGAAGCAGTGGGTTTGTAGTTGGAAAAGTCCAAAAATTTTCCCAAAATCGTGCACCCAAAATTTTGGGAATTTTAACTGGTCCAAAATATAGCACTTAAAAAGGTTACTATAAACAATACTAAAGAATTCTAATATGCGTTAAAGACATGCATGTTCTATGAAACAGCTATGGGTCTAACCATATCTGTAGCAGCCATAGCAGCTGCTGTATAGGGCCTTGAGGTTATAAGGGGCCTACTCAGGTTCAAGAACAATTTCTGTAAGTATAAAAAGTTGGTGACTTTTTTTTTTAGCACTACTACATGTGTTCTCTGATATATGACACTATTATCTATATCTTTAATTATGGCTCCTATTACGGCTGTTTTCTGTCATGAGATGGTGGGCCCCATTTTGTTATATAGTCCTGTGAATTCTAGTTACGCCCCTGCAAACAACGTGTGCCTTCGTGATCTTTAGCCAACCACTTCTAGCTTAATGCTTGCTTTATTTAAGCTATTAATAAATTTGACAAAAAATAAGTATCGTGGGTTTTTTTTTGTTAAACACATTGCTAGTTTACCTATATCATTATTACTGACTGTTCTTTGCTCTTTGGAACGGTAAACTGTTGACATAACATTTGGCTAGATTTAATATCTAGATGCACCAGTAAACCTTTGACCTACCTATTGACCCTCCACTAAAATTTATCTGAACTTCCTGACATTTTTTAAGAGTCTTTCAGATTAAACAAATTAAAAAATGGTTACTGTAAATAAAAGGAAAATGCCATTTGGCAATCCAGCTTTATTCATATTGTGTATAACACGTCTACAATATACACATATACACAATACCATTGAAAGGTTTTGCAGTCCTTTTACATTTGTCAAAGAATCATTTTATTTGCAGCAACTGCAACCTTGCAGGATACTGTCATTCTACCTGTGAATTGTTGTACTATACTGTTTAGATGCTCACAAAAGCTCATGAGGGTTGTGTCCTGGATATTGTGCCGTCCAATCTGTTACAGGCTGTATTCCAGCAGGCTGTTTTTTTTCCAATACATGTCTTACATAATATAATGCAATCCTCTGAATCATTGCTCTATTGTAGGGTGAAACTGACCCCAAACAGGCTGTATGGAAATATGCTTCAAAATGGATAGACACGCTCTTTGTTTAAGATTCTTTTACTGCACAAATTTCACACTATTTCCTTTACCATGCTTGACAGATTATGTCAATTAGTCCTCAAGCAGCTTTTTATTTGTTCTACATATACACCACACAAATATTTTTCTCTGTAATCCAGAACCCTTTTTCTTAAATTGTATTATTGCCCCAAACAGTTGGAATTCTGTATATACCTCCTTCTAATGAGATCAGTTAATATTTGCCATTAGTGGCAGTATTAGTTTTATTATTGATTATTTTAAAGCGCCATTAATTTCAGGGCACTGTACATTTGAGGGTGGTTACATACATAACATACGTCAAACACAACGTACAATGATAAATGACTAACAACTGGTACAGAGGGAGAGAGGACCCTGACCTTACAATCTACAAGGAAGGAGGAAAGAGACAGAAGATGAGGGGCAGACATGTTTGTGGGCGGTGTAGGGGCAGCGGGGTTATTGTAGGTTGTAGGCTATAGGCTATCCTGAAGAAGTGGGTTTTCAGGTTGCTTCTGAAGCTAGTGAAAGTGGAGAAGAGTCTGATGTGATGAGGTAATGAGTTTCAGAATATGGGAAATACACAGGAGAAATCTTGGAGACGGTTATGTGAGGAGCTGACAAGAGGCGAACAGAGAAAAATGTCCTGTGAGGAGCGGAGATTGTTAGAGGGGAGGTATCTGGAGATTAAGGCAAAGATGTATGGGGGAACAGGTTGTAGAGAATAAGGAGAATATGATAAAGGAGGATATACCTCCGAAACACATCAGCATTTTTTGGCCTTTTTGAACCATGCACTTTGTTAGGGAGTAGTTGTCACTAGCATGTAATACTTTTTTAATTTTTTTGCTAATAAATTTAAGTTTTATTGGATATTCTTCATGGAGATGAATTTCTAATTTTGAAACAGGTTGTGGAGAGCTTTCTAGGCCATGGTTAGTAACAGTCAGAGGGCAATACGAGGAGGTAGAGCAACGCTGAACATTCAATCAGTAAAGTACAAGGAGATCCAGGAAATGGGCAATTCCGTGATGCCTAAGGATGAGAGGATTAATAACAGAAGGGGTGGTTGACAGTGTCAAAGGTAGAAGCAGCAAGAAAAAAAGCCAGAGTAGTGGGTGAGGCTTAAGCGTTTTAGGTCTTTGGGTGACTTTTTTGGGCATTTCAAAGAGTGAAGTGATAAAAAAACCCAATTTGCTTTGGGGTAAAGTAGAAAGTTGGATAAAAGAGATAGAGGACATTTGAGATAGACGCTCCCAAAAAAGTTTAAGGTTGATATTACAGATAGGGAGGGGGGGGATTTGAGAATAAATGGAAACCCTTTGGTAACAGGGGGAGAAGAGGGTAAGAGAGAAAACATGTGTTTAAGAGTCAGGAGTGTGTATTTTGCGGGGCAGAGTTGGGGCATGGGGCTGTGCATATAAGGAAGGGTTAGACTGTTTTACCCCTTTCTCTGAGAATTGATTTGCTTGGAAGTGAGTAGTGAAATATCACGGAGGAGAGTGGGGGGGGAAAGGGCCCAAGGGGATGAAGGAAGAGTGAAGGGTTGAATGTTGTCCGGTTGTAGATGAACCCTTGAAAGTGGAAAGTAATCCTGTTTGGCAAAGTGAGGCAGACTGAATTTGAAAATGTTGTTTGAACGTTGCCAAGTCGTCAGTGGAGTGGGTTTTCTTTTAGCAGCATTCAGCAACTTTGCAGGCTTGATTCAGCCTTTTAGTCAGATCGGTGTGGCAGAGTTGTCTTTAATTTGCGGGTTCTGTTGTGTGTGAGGGGGGCAACCAAATCAAGAGTTGAAGTGATTGTGTTATTGTAGAAAGCAGTGGAAGTGATTGTGTCATGATATGAGGATATGGTAGAGAGAGGTAGAAGAGAGTCAATGAGAGTGCGAGGGTCAACACCTTGAAGGTTCCTGCGGGAATATTGTAGGTTCAAGACAGGAGGGGCAAATGGAGTGGATAGGGTGGAGAAGGTAAGCAGATTATGGGGCAGAAATATGGGGGAGGGGGAGTTTGAGAATTTTGTAAGGGGCAGGGTGTGTGAAAACGGGCCCCGTGTGTTCTTTGGCCCTGTGAGAGGGCCCAAGGAAAGGAAGCGATAGAGTTTTTTTGGGGAGTGGGGGGGGTGTATCGATGGGGGTGTTGAAATCTCCCCTGAGATAGTGGAAAGCCGTGGAAAGAAAGTGGAGAACCAAAAAACGAAGTAGTGAGGAAGGTGGTGGCTGGATCCGGTGGTCAGTAGACAACTGCTACTTAGAGGTTAGAGGGGGAGTAGATGAAGACGGAGTGCACCTCAATACAGGGGAGTGTGAAGGAGGGTAGAGGTGAAATCCAAGATAAATTTGATCAACAATCAAACACCTAGATGTCCAGTAAGCCATTAAATTGTGGTCACCCATCACCTCCTTAAACAATCTTTTTTTAAAATTATTTTAAAAAAAAAAAAAATTGAAATATGGGCCCCATGTTGAACATGTGAGGTCTAAGACTTTCTTTGTTGCTCATAGGAAGAAATTAGAGCTCATCTTTCATTTGATATAGTGCTCTGAAAAAATGAAAAGGGAGTTCTGATTGGTTGCTATGGGCAACAAAGAAAGTCTTAGTAGTTTCCCTCAATCCCTTTATATATTACTAAATACAATCACAGAAAATAAGGGACTGAATCCTTAATTTTCCTTAAAAGGCAGCAATAAAAACTACAGATCTACAGAAAAAAATGTTATTGTAATTTGTTCCTAGTCTATTAATCTGCCTTGTGTGTAATAGGGTTCAGATTTTGTAGGAAAAAGTTCCATTTGGGGTCGTCCCTTTTGGGACGGGTTCTCCGAAGTTAGGCTATAGGATTTTTGGTGCTGATGAGTGTTGTAGCGTTAGCTGTCCTTTATATTTTCTTGCATCACTGCACATATTTGGTACAAGGATACCATATTTTGTACTTTTTTTTTTGCGGGCTTAGGGTTTGTATGTCTTTAGTGTCATAGTGCCTTTGGATCAAGGGAAATCCCCCATTTTTTTGTGTAATTTATTAAAATTTAAGCATTAATTATTTCCCTTTTTCTTACCTTTTTTTTTTAATAAGTTTTAATAATTTTATTTAATACGGCAACATATTCCCCAGCACTTTACAAATTTCCCAAGGGGAAACGTACAGACTTTACACATTAAAAGTACTTAAAAATTGAGACAAAGGTGTGAGGCCCTGCTCGTGAGGCTTTTAATCTGTTAGGGGTAGGGGTTTAAAAACAAGGGGGTTGCCAAATTTACAAGGGTCCCTTTTTTCTTTAAATAGGGGGGGGTTTTTACATAAAAAAATGGAGAACCTGCCCCCCTGACAAAAAAATCTAATAAAAGTTTAAAAGTCCCTGTGATTCCCCATTTTTGAAAGGGAGTGACGATGTGTGTTTAGGGGTGGGCAAAAGCCAATGAGGCGGACGGGGTTTTGGGGGGGGCTCGTCCCCAACACTTAAAAACCCCCCTTTTAATTAAACCTCCAAGATAATCACGGGGAAACAAACACTTGTTTTCGGGAGAGGTGAGCAAAAAGGGTTCTGTCTCGGTGGTTTTCGTTGCCCTCGGCTGCTCCCCAAAAGCTTCTGAAGCGACGGGGGGGACCCCGGAATTTGAACTGCAGGGGGTTTTGCCGCGCGCCTCAGTTCAGAGAGAAGCGCAGCCCCCGGGACGTTTAAAGCCATCACACCCCCCAGCAACCCTAACCGGGGGGGGTGATAGTTGGCGACCCCCAAAAGCCCCCGTCGGCCCTTCCCGCCTTGTTTTTCAATAACTCCCCGGGGCGGGGGAGTACAGGGACCCCCCCCAAAAACCCCCAAAAAAGGGGGCGGCCATTTTAACACCAGGGACCCTTTTTACTCACCCTTTTAAAATTTTCCACTGCGCCCCCTCTGAAAAGTGCCCCCTTTTCCCCCCAGAGAGGGTTGGTTGCCGTCCCCCTGCATGCTCTCCAAATTGCTCCCCCGCTGAGTTTCCCTACACTCGCAGCCCTGTTAACATAGGGGCCTGGCCCTCTATTATAAAGCCCGAAATTTTCCTCCCCCCCCGCAAAAGTCCCCTAAAACAAGACAGAACTCCCACAGAAGATTTAAAAATTCCCAAAGGCAGTCTCATAAATCTTTTCCCTATACGGGGGAAAAAAAAAAAAAAAACTGTACTCCCCTTTCCCAG